>PVKC010000457.1:0-66830 GCA_004027635.1 Crocidura indochinensis | reverse complement strand
TTTTTTTTTTTTTTGTTTTTGTTTTTTTGTTTTTGGGTCACACCCGGCAGTGCTCAGGGGTTACTCCTGGCTCCATGCTCAGAAATTGCTCCTGGCAGGCACGGGGGACCATATGGGGCACCGGGATTCGAACCAATGACCTTTTTGCATGAAAGACCTTACCTCCATGCTATCTCCCAGGCCCCCAAATTTCTTATTTTTTTTCTACAACATGAAATTTGTAATTAATTTCATGAAATGTTTAAATATCTAGAAGTTTTATGTCTATATTTTTTCAGTATTTTGAATATGTATGATACAGTTAAAATAATATTTCTTTTTTATATATATAATTTTTATTTTGACCATATTGGCTTACATATCTTGCACAGTAGTATTTTAGGTACATAGTAGCATTGAATCAGGAGAATTCCCATCACCAAAATTGCCCTCCCTACACCCCCGTTCCCATTCTGTATTCCATATCCCCCACCCTCACCACCCGGGCTGCTAGAATAAAAGGTGGCCTCTGTGTCTAGCTTACTAATTAGTGAACATATATCTGGTTGGTCCTGGTACCCTCCCTTATAAAATAATATTTCTGATGCCTTTGTCTTATAATTCTAACATCTGTGTCTATGTTTGTTTTATACTGATAATACTGATAGACTTGTAATATTTTTTGATTATGGGTCATTGTGAACTTTTACTTACTGAATGATGAATATATGTTTCCTATAAAAATTTTTGAGTTTTATTTAATATTTTCAGGTAAGATCAGACCAGTAATCAGCAAAGAGATTAGTGGTCGCCACTATTATGTAGGAACTGTCTGAGTAGGCTATAATGACCCAATAATGATGATATTTTCTACAGTTTGGCTTGTAACACTCAATTTCATCCCTACAGAGCTCTGATTTGTAGAGATTTTATATTCGTAAGCAAGTTATTCATCAATATGCATTGATAATGTGCTGCTAAGTAGTTAATTGAGGGTAGACTTTTATATGACCTTGGAATAATTTCTTTTCCAGGATACTGTCCTGTAGATTTCAGCTCAAAAACTCTTCGACTCTTAGTTCCATTTCTTCCATTTGGACAGTCTACCCATCTCTATTTGGTTTCCACCCTCATCCTATCATGTAAACTCTCTAAAGAAAGGAGAAGTAAGTGAGGGTCATATACTCCTTGACTCATTGAGATTTTGTTTCCAATATATTGTCTTAATTTGGTTATTCACAAGTCTTTCTAATATATTTGTGATTGTATATTAAAGGATCAAAACTATCCCTTGTTTGTCCATCTTGACTAGATCTGTCCCAAACTTTCCAGAACACCAAGTATTCAAATCCAAATATGAATATCTAAAAACTATTTCAAATGTATCACAACTAATTTATTTCTTTATCAATTTACAAAAACTTCTTTTTGCTATCTTCATACTCTATACACCCAAGCTATTGGTCTAGAGTCATATATATATATATATATATATATATATATATATATATATATATTGGTTTTTGGGTCACACCCGGCAGCGCTCAGGGGTTACTCCTGGCTCCATGCTCAGAAATTGCTCCTGGCAGGCACAGGGGACCATATGGGGCACTGGGATTCGAACCAATGACCTTTTGCATGAAAGGCAAACGCCTTACCTCCATGCTATCTCCGGGCCCCTAGAGTCATATTTCAATGCTTCTCTTACGCATCCTATAGTCTGTCATTTATCAAATATCATGATCACTATTTTCCAGATATATTACAAAACTAACTTCTCTTTCCCTTAACTAAGAATACTCTACTTTAATATTATACTATTGTAATTTTCCAGTCGCAGGAATAAAAGAATATTCAAACAGATAAATAAGAGAACTTATTATAAATATTATTTGAAACAATTAAAGCATGGCTAGAGAAAAGCAGCAAAAATATTTAGCTACTTCATGCTAGCATTAATGAATAGCTTTATTTATTTATTCAGTGATGGGTGGGGATGAAAGAAGGAAGTATATACTAAAATTCAGGGAAATTCTGAGCTTTCTGACAAAAACCCTCACTTCTAGCAGAGTCAGCCAAGCCCTAGCAAACCTGTTCAGAGCAAAGTGAGGAATTCAAGATACCAACTTCAATTTCCGTTCCTTTATATAATCTGCTAAGGGATGAAGCAAGTTGAATGTCAAAATCAAAGGAACATTCTTGAGGTTGCACATCAATGTTAAATTCCAGGGATTCGATATGAGAGAGTATCTGTGGAAGAGCAAACAGAAGTTAGGGAGCACCCATGATTGCCTTAATTTCTGAAACCTTTTTACTATCTTTCCATAGCAGCTTAAAGGAACCTTTGAAAATATAAATCTATTTATGCCATTTTATTGCTTATAATGCTGAAGTGGCTCTCCCTGGCACTTGGGATGAAATTTAAAATCCTTACAACAAGCTAAAGTTCTTTGATGATCTCATCCTTGGCTGCTCTTCCAAAGCAATCTCTAATGACTCTTCCCATCTCTTATTCTGTGCCAGCCACAATGCTACCACCAACACACCCCCACCAAATCCCTCTGTGCTCTGCACTTTCTCTTCTTTGTAGTTCAAAGCTCCTTTATGATCCCTAATGCCATGATCTGAGAGGTCTTCTCAGACTCAGACACAGGGGACAGTGGCCTTTACTGCTCCCTTCTAACCTTTCCCTTTTTGACCATATTCTACCTTGCCACTTGATTATTTTACCATCCTTCTACTATAATTTGGTTATAGTTTGCTACTGTATCTTTGGGACTAAAACAGAGGCTGTCATGTTCTGAACATGCCATAAATAAAAACTGAACCAGTAAGAGTAGGTGTTCTACATTTTCTCCTGATCCAGAGAAGTTTTCTTATTGTTTTCATGAATTTTCAGTGGTAAGTTCATAAACTTAAAGTTTTTTATCACTATCCATGAAGATTCCACTATTTGGGGAGGGGGGTTATGAGCACACCCAGCAGTGCTCAGGGATCACTCCTGGCTCTGCACTTAGGAATCACTCCTAGAAGGTTCAGGGGGCCAAAATAGTATGATGGAGATCCAACCCAATTCATCCATGTGTGAGTCAAATGCCCTACTCACTGTGCTATTGTTCCAGTCCCCCAGATTGCACATGTCTTGGTGGAGAAATAAGTCATCAGTGGATTACAATTCTATGACATTTGAAGTTGCAGTTATGACTTAAATGTGTCCAAACCTCAATGAAGGTGGACTTTAAAGTGATGACTGAATGTGGTGGTGGCCAGAAAATGAGCTGTAGCTTGGTGTCCCTACACTTGTGGAGACAAATCTCTTTGTTGGGGAGAGTCAGGGTGGGCTTGCCAACTGGAGTGAGACTCCTGGCAATTCTCAGGGTCTTATACTACAATGTTGCTTGGATCCTGCTATGCTGACAACCCTAGACGACTCCAGGGGTGTGTCAAGGATACTCAAGGACCATAGTTGCTGGGGATTGAAAAGGTATCAGTTGCATGCAAGGTACAGGCCTTAACCCATCCTACCAGTGGTCTAAACCAGGTTATGGTCCTTACACTCTTGACCACATTTTGCACTGAGGTTAGTATTCCTTGACTTGCAGACATTGTACATGTGCTAATTGGGGCTTACACTCAGTTCAGACACACATGTTATGGCTGTGGAGTTCGTCAGTTGTTGCCCACACGTATGAAAGAAGGGATTTCCTTTTCTGGCCATGGCTCTCACAAGTTTTTGCTACGAGACCCACTGAGTACATTCACTTTCTTTTCAATTAGAAAGTGCTGACTTTGAAAACCATGACTGCGCAGATCTTATCCTAGGACCAATAAGAAAACCCTACCCTAGGATTTAGTCTAAGACTTGTACAAAAATCAAGATCTCTAATTACAGAGGTCCAAAATTGACAACTGAGACTGAGCAGAACTTCTGGAATCATAATGAAGACTCTAGGCCAAAGCATAGGATCTGAGCAAAAATCAAGACCACTTAGTACAGAAGACTGATTACAACAACAATGGTGGAACAGAACTTCTAGAACTGTAAAGACTCTATTCTATAGTTTGTCCTATGACCTGTGCGAATATCAGGATCTCTAGATACAGAGGCCTGATTTTATCATTCACAATTGAGTGGAAAGTTTCCTGGCACCATAAAAAGGACCTTGGGGTATGGTAATGAGCATGTATGGAGCCAGTAGTTGTCCCCATGACAGTGTGCTTCAAGGGAGGAGAAACATTGAATCTCTTAGGCCAAGGGAATTCCCTTTCTCACTTCTCCAATAATCATTGTGCCTATGCAAAAAAAGGGGGGGTTGGGGGACACAAACCTTGCCACACCAGCACTTCTTCTTTTGTTTTTTCTTTTTCTCTTTCTTCTTCTTTTTGTTCTTTTCTTTATTTTTTCTTTTTAACTCTTGTGGTAATTATTGTTTGTTATTGTTTTTTTTAGTTGCTGGGTGCTTTTTTGGGGGGGTTAATTACTGTCTTTTTTTTAACTGTTCGTTGGGTTTTATCTTGTTATGTTTTTCTTCCTTTTTTGTCTTCTTATAGAAAAGCCACACAACTTGAATCATCTTGTTCTGCCTCATGAATTGGGGGGAAAATAAAAATGAACAGTACCAGGACGAAGCAGCCGTATGAACATTGAGTAGAATTAAAAAGTGATCAGACTTTAACACCAAACCGAAGTCTAAACAACAAAATTGACACCCTATCTACAACAAGCTATTCACAGAGGGGAATAGTTACACTAGCACTCCAGGGGGCAAAAAGGGAGGTATGGGACACATGCTGGGAAAAAGGGCAGAAAGAGGACAACCCTGGTTGTAGGAATGGTCCTGATTCATTGTCACTATGTACCTTAAATATTACTGTGAAAGATTTTTATTCACTTTTTGGTCACAATAAAAATTATTATATAAAAAAGAAAGTCCTCATCGGTTCGAATCCGGGTGCCCCATATGGTCCCCCGTGCCTGCCAGGAGCAATTTCTGAGCATGGAGCCAGGATTGACCCCTGAGCACTGCCGGGTGTGAACCAAAAAAAAAAAAAAAGAAAAAGAAAGTACTATTGTAATCTTTTATTCATTTGAGGTTCTGTACCTTCAACTACTTAGGAGTAGAGAGAGGACAAAAGAGGAAAAGTCACTATTGCAGAGAGGGACGAGAAGTCCTCTAAAAATGCAACATTATACTAAGTAATTGACAATGGATCCTGGAAGAATCAAAACACAATTTATAAGTGCAGAGTGAGTTTTTCTAATAGCAATGAAACTAATTACTAGTTTCTTTACTACTTTCTGCAGTGTGATGAATGGAGACTTTTCTATGAATAAAATAAAGATGCAAGCACATATTTTATTGATATCACTGATGAATCATGACCATGCTCAAAGAATTTATTTTTTACATTTTTGACCTAGTAAACAAAATGTATAAAACACATAAATTGTGTATAAATGCATTCTTCTTTTAGTTTTTAAATTTTAAGTCTTAGCAAATTTCTTTCTTTTATATGTAAAATAATTGCATAGATCTATAAGCCCCTTTTTTTTGGTGTTTGGGCCATACCCAGTAAAACTGAGGGATTATTTCTAGATATGTGCTCAGAAATCGCTCCTGTCTTGGAGGACCATATCAGACGCTGGGGATTGATCCCAAGTCGTTTTGGATGTAAACACCCCACTGCTGTGCTATTGTTCTAGCCCCAAGATCCATAAGTATTTTTATATGAGTTTTTGTGGTGTATCTCTTTCTAATAGTTCATAGTAATCTATCCTACTTCAAGTTCAACTCTATTGAAGACTTCTTAGGTATGAGATTTTGATATATTATTTTTAACTCTCACAGAAAAATGTTCTACAATTTAGTTACTATCCACATTTTCATCAGATTTCACAGAAGACTAACTATATTTATTATAATTGTTGTGAAGCAAATGCTGGTAAAACTTAGTAACTTAAAAAGTAAGACTTTATCATCTCATCATCAAGGTAAAATGAAAAAAATATAGTTACAATATAGTCTAGAAATAGAAAATTCCAATATGATTTGTAGAATTTGCTGGCCGGACTTGGAGAATTGTTTGGTGGTGAGGTATGGAAGGAAGAAAATAAATAAAAAAACTCCGGAGTTTTCTTTTTACCAACCAGATGTCATTTACTGAAATGGTAGAGAGGAAACTAGATACAACCTAGGTGGGATGAATGAGAAAATCATTTGAGGTTTTAAGTTTCATGAATTTAAAAATGAGAAATTAGTTTTATTCTAATTGCTGTGAAGTTTTGAGGGAAGCTCTAGGCTGGAGTCAATGGAGGACAAGAATTAAAATCTAGAGTAGCTGAATTGGTCTCTAAATCTCAATGCTATTTGTTGGTAAACTTGTCTGAATAGAAGTGGCAGACCCATGAGAGGTAAGAAAAAGAATAAATCAAAAAGTTTGCTCTTGATGTCTATTTCAGAATGAGCTCAAATTTTTGCAGCAACAGTATTAACTTTATTACTAATGTTCTAGGAAGGTTGTGCAGGAATGCATCTCTTCATTGGTAGGAAAGAAATAGAATACTTCAAGACAAGTTTTCAGTATTCCAACAGCGATTTTCATATGGATATGGAGAACATCAGTGCATGACACAGTCTGAGACACAACATGGGTGTTGCTACCCAAAGGGAACAGATCTGGATCTTTCCTTATATTCCTTGAGACATAACAGAAGGAAATCAGAGAAGAAAGAAATATTATTCTTCACCCAAGCTCCCTCTTTTATTCTCACAGAATGAAAACTTGTATCCATGAACACAACCATTAATAGAAAGTTCCCTAAATTTCAAGTAATATAGATACTTTTCCATTCTCCTTGCTTCTGGAAAAGACTGGGAGACAAGAAGTGTAGGTGGTCCCCAGGAGACCTCTCTAGTCTGTAGGTAGCTGGGATTTCCTGCAGCCATGCTCTTACAGCAGAATTCTGTTCTTTCCTACCCTTAAGCATGTAGGAGAAGACCTATGCTTTTGACAGATGACCCTGAGGATCATTTCCCAGTCACTATCCCTAGAACAAACAAACAACAAACAAAAATTCATTGGTCTGGTTTCTAGAAAAGTCTTTATTCTCCATCACTAGGGAGTAAAACTCAAAGTTCAATTCTATAATACTGTACTGACAATGCACCTGCATGTTACTGTACTTTTATATTTTAACCAGATAGAGTTCTTAATCCTTAGAGGGTCTTGACTTCAGGTTAAAAAATAAATCAAACCATGTGAAAAGAAGAAAATTTTCACAAAACTACAGATGTGATTTTTTTCTATCAAGGTCACTCACTTTAATTTGTTTAAAATGAATGGGTGAGTTGTTAACATTGGTGCTGATTACAACTTCAAGTACTCTAATATTTTCTTTTGAAATAAAAGTCTATTAATTTTATTTAAATACAGCTTCAGTTAATCTGTAAGTTTAGCTCAGTGAGAATCAAAGTTAAATGTTTTTATTCTACATCACTTGACATTTTGTGTTATTTTTCCATTTCAAGACACAACAAATATCAAAATCAATTTTCAAGTGTCCTTTTGGCATAGAGTTTACTCACAAATACTTCCTTTACCCCTGCTCATCAAGGTTTGGGACCACACCAGACAGTGCTCAGGGTTTTGTTCTGGCTCCACACTTAATAATTACTTCTGATAAACTCAGAGGACCATATGGGGTGCCAGGGATAGAACCCCAGTCAACTATATGCAAGGCAAGTGCCATACCAGCTGTACTATCTATCCCTCCTAATCCAGTTTCTTATTTTTAAAACTTCATTTTGAAATAAAAATAGATGTCTGAGTGATTGGAAAAGCTATTCAAGAGTACCCAAACGTTTTTTATTTCTTTTACAAGTTCTCTCTCTAGAGTTAGGTCTGTGCTTTAACCTCTCTAACCTTTCTACAAGGCCTTTTCAGTAACAGCTCTTTTCTCCCAAGAAAGGCAAAATTCAGGCCATCTTCATGGTTCAGAGTTAAAAACTCTCAATCTGGTCGAGTGCTTTGATTTACTTCTTCCGTCTGGACTCACACTCTGTTCTCAACAGATACCCCGAACAGTCTTTCAAATTCATCAACAGCTTTCCCTGTGGTATGGTTCTTTATATAGCCTTTTATGGGACCAGGGCTGTCAATATTTCTCTGTAATATTTGTAATTCAGAGATTACCTGCTGGATGTCCTTGAAGTAGTTCGTTGGTGATGGGTAATAATGGCGGCAGATTGTCCAATCCCCAGGCTGTCCTCCCTAATCAAAGTTGGCAGTGCAAATCCAAGACTGACTGTTTTCCCCACTTGCGAGAAACCTCATACAGACAGGCTGTAAACAGCTTGGGTGGTATTGGCATGACACTGTCTAACTTTTCTGACTACTCTATTTAGATTTTCTGCTTGTTACTTCACTCACGTGTACCCATGTGCTTAAATATGCTACTGAAAGGATTTTTATTCAAGTTTTGTATTGCCGGATATTTTAAACCTAGGTAAAATTTGCTTATGGAAGAGAAAACTAGATTATAATGTTCATTGCAATGGACTCCAATAAAACATTTAACATAAGTTGTAAATTCTCTTTTCAAGTAACCCAAATTTAAAAAAAAATTATCCAGTAAATATGCAGACCACATAAATGTTCATTTTTAGATTCACATTCAGAGCTATAAAATGTAATCAAATGCTAGATGCTTTTTGGTGGTTAAATGCACTATAGCGTTTTTAAGATTCATCAAGGTCATTTGGTATAGCAACATTCAATTCTTTTCTTATTGATGAATGTTGGTTGAAAAACTCAGTTTGTTTTTCCATTCTTTTGTTCATGTACCTTTATGAGTTATCATTAGGTTGGGGCTACTTACAAATAACAGTTGCTATAAAAGTTTGCCAAAAATAAATGCTTGAACCTAAACATATTAAATAGATATAATAGTGTAATTCCTAGGTTAGAGTTAAATGTAAGCTTAATTTCATTAAAAACTGATGGTTCTTTGAAATGGCATCACTTAATATTCCTGCTATCAATATATGAAAAGTCCACTTTCTTCACATTCTCATTGACAACTATATAATCAGTCTCTAATATTATTCTTGTAGAGAGGTTGTGATTTAGTAGGCGTTTTTTCCATTTGCATATATTTCCCTAATGATAGAGGGAACATTTTTTGGTAAATGTTTTCCACCATTTGTATATATTCTTTTGCAAAATATCTATGTCTCTTGCCCATTTTTATTCCGTTGTATTCTTTTTATTTTCTTTGTCTAAAAATTCTTTATATATTCTGAATAAAAGTGCTTTCTCAGCTCTACATATATATACCCAGTGGGTGAGTTGTCTATTTATTTTCTTAATGGTGTCTTTTGTTGAGTAGAAATTTTACATTATAATGAAGTCTAGCTGATCAATTTCTCTTTTATGTTTATTTTTTTCAGACTCCATAAGAAATATTTGCCTATACATGTACTATGAAGATATTTGCCTATGTATTCTTCATAAAAATGGGTTAACTTTAGCTTTCTAATTCTGCTTCAACCAATTTCTGTATGGTGGGAGGCAGAATTTGTGGTTCATTGTTTATCACCTTTAAAGCATGTTTTAATTAAAAAATTTTTTTGGCTATTTCCATTATTCTCTATTAGACAAATACTTGTAGCCATACAAATGTGAATCTAGATTGTTACTCTAATACTGTAGGACTGAAACGTGAACAACTTTGCAACTTTGTACCTCACAGTAATTAAATTACTTAAACAATAAATTAAGGGGATTGAAATGATAGTACAGGGTACTTGTCTTGAACCCACCCCTCAGGCTTCATTGCTGGCCTCCCATATAATCCTCTTTGCACTACCAGAAGTGATTCCTGAGTGTAGAGCCAAGCGGAACCTCTGAGCATCCCCAGGTGTGGCCACTAAAACAAAAAACAAAAATGCTTTTAATGTGAATCTCTTCTGTGTAGGACCTTGCTCTGGGGTATTCTGTAAAAGTCTCAGGTCTGATGACACAGTGGCATAGCACATTCCACTCTGAGCTCCCCCTGGCCCAGTGTGGTCTGTTTCTGAACTTTTCAGTTCTACTGATCTATAAGCTAAACCTTTATAGTAATTAGATTACCTCAGATAATAGAATTTTAGAATAAGGATGTATAAATTCTTTAATTTTTCACAGCTTTTATTTTTTAAATTTGTCTTTGTAATTCTGGCATATTTGTGTTTCTATATACATTTTATTATATTTATTTATTTATTTATTTTTGTCACATCAGGTGACACTCAGGGGTTACTCCTGGCTAGTAGCTCAGAAATTGCTCCTGGCTTGGGGGACTATATAGCATGCTGGAGATAGAACCCAGGTCCATCTTTGGTCAGTCACATGCAAGACAAATGCCCAACTGCTGCACCATGTTGCTGGCCCCTTGAATTGGTTTTTTTTTTTCTTTCATTAAAAGAAGTCTACTGAGGGGACCGGGCGGTGGCGCTGGAGGTAAAGTGCCTGCCTTGCCTGCGCTAGCCTAGGACGGACCTCGGTTCAATCCGCCAGTTTCCCAAGCCAGGAGTGACTTCTGAGCGCATAGCTAGGAGTAACCCCTGAGCATCACTGGGTGTGGCCCAAAAACCAAAAAAAAAAAGAAGTCTACTGAAATTATGATTGGATTTTTTCCAAGTTCCTGGAATTGAACGTAGGGCCTCAAAAAAACAGGCATATTTTTTTTTTTACCACTGAATCAGCCTCTAGGACTATTGATGGGGATCTCCATTTTAATTTTTTAAAAAGGAGTATTAAACTTTATATTTTTGGAACCTATATGAAATGAGAATCTATTTTCTTAATATGACAGTGGCATGAGTATTTCACAAATATTAAGCCAAGGGAATTAATCTATCTTAGTCATGATTTTCCTTTTTATGATTGCTAGAAAAAAGTTAAGGAATCATTTATAAATATCCCTAATATATTGACTAAAATTATTTTCTTACAATATTTATGTGTCAGGTTTAGTTTTCACAGTAATATTAACTTTATAAAAGTAATCTGGAAATAACCATTTTCCCTACATGTTCTGTTTGCTTATATCTTGAACCACAGTTTTCTGTGCTCAGGTCTTACTCCTGGCTTTGTGCTTAGATACTACTCCTGGGGATATTAAACTTTGGGGGTGGGTACCATATGTGGTTCTGGGGATCAAAATAGAACCACTTATGTACAAGGAAGTGGCCTATCTGTCATACTCTTTCTCCATTCCATTTGCAATTTCTGAAAAAATTTGTAGACTGTGGCATTGTTTTTACATACTGCATTCAAATTCACTGGTTTTATACTTGATATCTCAATTTCTTTAAGCAGGGAAAAATAATTTTCACTATATTTACTTTTCTTTGTTTCTATTGTTTTACACAAGTATATATAATTCCTCTTCTTTGCATGCTAATTTTGGTAATTTGCATTTTTAGAAAAAATTCTATTTACCTAAGTTTCAGAGTTTATTAGAATGATATTTTATCATATGCCCTACTGTTGTTTAAAGTCTTTAAGGTTGATATTATTTTTTCTCTTTTATAATACTAATTTTTATTTTATCATTCATTAATTTTCTTACATTTACTAATTCTATGGTCTTTTATTCTGTAGATGAAAATTTGGATAATTTCATACTATTCTTTCCTTTTAATGTGTTTAAAGTTATATAATGCCTTTTATTTACTATTTGAGTGATAAGAATTGAATGATAAGATTCATCTTATCCAGCTCTAAACATCTAATTTCCATTATACTTTATAAAGTACTAAATTATTTAGGAGTGTTTTGCTATTTGCAAATAGTTGGGGCTTTCTAGATATATTAATGTTACTGATGTAATTTGATTCAGTTCTTTTTGGAGAAATTATTCTTTATGGTTTTAATAGGTTTGATTGAGATGACTAGTATAAGGCAACATATGGCTTATCATGGTGAATATTTTATGTGCACTTAAAATAAGTTCATGTTTTGATAGTGAATAGAGTATTGTGAATATTAAGTGAAGGTGATTGACAGTGTTGACCAAATTTAACTTTAAATACAAATTTCTTTTCCTTCTTTTCTTTTTAAATCACCCATCTTATTTTCCTCCCCATCTCTTAAAATTGGGTACATTTTGTCTTATTATCAGTATATATTTGTCTTTCTATTTTCTTTGTTTATTTTGCTCATCAATATTACAGTCTTATATTGCAAATAGGTTTGATATTTGTACTTTACTTTCTTATATTGATTTACATGATTCCCTAAAACTTAGTCCATTTTGTTGTGAAGGGCAAAAGGTCTGGAAAATTCATGAATAATAAAATAAAACACTTTAGTGAATTTAAAAGTATCTTTAAAACTTACTACATTGTATAAATGTATTATGTCTTCTTTCCCAGTCATCTATAATTGACAATTTTGGTTTTTTTTTATATTATAAATAACACCACAAAACATAGGGGTGGATGTAAGATTTTGTATTAATGTTCTTATGTTCTTCACCTAGTTAATCAAATTGAAACTCAATCATCAGATATATTTTTCCTTATGAGATAAGTATGGTTTAGCTTTTTTCTTTTTTGAGGTATCATAATTTCGAATAATAGTAATGTTTTTGGCATGCAGTTTGACTACCTGAGGTCCTCTTACCACCAGATTCCACAATGTCTTTCATAATGGTTACACAAAATAAATACTTTGTTTGTTTGTTTTTGAGCATACCAAGGAATAATCAGGGGTTAGTCTTAGCTCTGAGGCATCACATCTGCTACTCATCAGAATTATATGGGATGAGGAAATAAACCCATGTAGGCCTTGCACAAGGCCCATGTGCTACCTTTCCAGCCCTATAGTGGTAGCATATATTTATATTCCCACCAAAAGTATATAAATTCACATCAGTCTCCACCTCTCCAAATTCTTGTTATTGCTGCTTTTGATGTAAATCATTAACACTGGTATGAGGTAGCATCTCATTACGTTCTAGCTTTGAACTTCTGTGATGAGCATTTGTTTTTTCAAGGGTCTAGCTATCTCTGTTTCTTTTTGTTTTGTTTTTTTTTTGGTCACACCTAGCAGCGCTCAGGGGTTACTCCTGGCTCACGCTCAGAAATCACTCCTGGCAGGCTCGGGGGACCATAGGGGATGCCAGGATTCAAATCACCATCTTTCTGCATGCAAGGCAAATACTCTACCTTCATGCCATCTCTCTCACCCCGTCTCTGTGTCTTCTTTATTAATGTGTTTATCCAATTTTTGGACTCCTTTAAAAAATTATCTTAATCTTGGGAGGGGAGTTGACCACCTCTAGTTTACTTCTGGCTGTGTGGCTCAGGGATCACTCCTGGCATGGCATGGGGAACCATACATGGT
The DNA here is from genome assembly GCA_004027635.1 of Crocidura indochinensis. Lineage (NCBI taxonomy): Eukaryota > Metazoa > Chordata > Mammalia > Eulipotyphla > Soricidae > Crocidura > Crocidura indochinensis. Next base: position 53,459 of record PVKC010000457.1, on the reverse strand, counting down.
ACTAGATTAACATTACCATTAACACCTATGGCACATGGGTCTAACCCAAGTTGGCCACATGTTGTGTGGGTGCCTCACTCACTGTAATATCTCTCTGATCCCTGAGTCTGTTTCTGAAAATTGGGTTCTTTAAACTAGTTGTTTTGATATTGCTAAGTTGTATGAGCTATTTATGGATTATAATATTAGTTTTTAACTCCTTATCATATGTACTATATGAAGTCAAGATAATTATAAAAACAGAAAACTTAATTATGATATTTATTTGGAGGTGTTTCTGATATACTGTTATTTTTCTTATTTACATTTATTTGTCTCATATACTTTAATTTCTTCCTTTTGTACTATGTTTGAGTTTCTTTACCAACTTTTTCCCCATGTATTTTGTTTAAGGCAAGAATAGTTGCACGTAAAGTACTAGACCTGTGGCCTATACTGATATTGTGTGTGTGTGTGTGTGTGTGTGTGTGTATTGCATTGTATAATTCTGATGCCTTCTTCTAGACAAAATGGCTTCTTATTTTGTAAAACATTTAAAAAAATTTTTAGGTCAAAAATATATTAGTTACAATAAATTGTTTTAATCTTTGTTTATCTGTAGAACAATTTATGTTTTGTTCTACATTAAATGATAATATGATTGAGGCCAAGTTATAATACAGCAGGTAGAGCACTTTACATGTGGCCAACCTAATTTTGATCCCCTGGGTCTGCAGGATGATCCCTGAGCATAGACTTAGGCGTAAACCCTGAGTACCATAGGGTGTGGCCAAAACAACAAACAAACAAATAAACAAGATAGAATATTTTTATTTTAAATATTTTTCTTCTGGATCTTTAATATATTGTCATTTTCTTTTCTTTCTGCCTTGTATGGTTTCTATGAAAATTCCTATAGACAATCTTATGAAATTTTTCTTCCATGCCTTTTGTTTTCCTTTGATGTTTGTGGTGTCCTGTTCTTATTTATAGTTTTAAAATTTAATTGTTATGCTTATTTAGTTATGCTTATTTAGGCTTATTTTATTTGAAACTCTAAAATCCTCCTTTTGTCTTTGAGTGAAAGAGGAATGCTAAAAATTTTGACAATGGTCAATGTTGTATATTTTTAAGTCTCTATGCTTACCTATTTATGACTTTATGCCATCCTCAGAGGAAGGTAAACTTTTCTTCTTTGATAAATAATTCTCTTAGATGCCTTTATTTTTGTCAACATAATTTGTCTTGAAGCAAACAATTAATACCCCATCAACATCTTTTAATTATTGTAATTTTAGGCTGCTTGAACTGACACAGTACAATATGGATAGAGTAAATTGTTTTCTTCAATGTTTGTACACCTGTGGACCAGCACCATTTATGGATCAGTGATTACTAAGGCCATAAACTGTTTAATACTCTTACTTTTTCAGTTATAGAGAATGGAATTGTAAGCTTAAGGGTAAGAAGAATTGGTTTCTGATGAGGAATCTCTACTTGGCTTATAAAGGTCACATTTTTTTTTATATAAAGATGACCTATGGAAGAATATTTATGTCCTTCTATAGGAGAAAGGGAAAGAAAATTTTGGTTTTCTTTAATCTTCTTTAGAGAACACCAATTATTTAAGATCAAGAAACCACCCTTACAACCTCATTGAAAACCAGTCATCTTTAAAGAACCTTTCTCCAATATATTTGCCTGATGAGATGAGTTCTGAGTTGGGGGAATGTATGATTCAGTTTGTAGAACTAACCTTTCACTTTCAACTGATTTATTTCTATTTGACGCATATTTCTTTATATAGAGCTTATAATTAAACTTTCATTTGTTAGCAGTCTGATAGTCTTTTATCTTTTAATTGGATAGTTTATTCTATTCATATTTAGTAAAAATCATTATTATGCTTAGAGTTAATACTATGTTTCTATTTACTTTCTTTTTTTCTTTTTCTCTGAATTTGGTTTTATTAACTAGAAAGAATTTCACACCACAGTTTGATTCTTAATTTGACTCACTATCATTTTATATTTCAAAACTTTTGTGAAGATTACAATATGCATTATTATCACAAAGTTTTAAAGTTATTAAAAATGTAGGACTCTCACAATATAATTCCAGAAACTGGAGATTGTATAGCTTGTAATACACTCACATTCCATGAGGCTGACCTGTTTAATCCCCAGCACTACAAAAGGGTCTCCTAAACATATTGGGGTTCATTCCTGAGCACAGAGTCAAGCACATAGCCACAAGAACTGCTGAATGTAGTCATTTTACATAAATGTATATATATTATCTGTATGCATATATATATATATATTACTCTTTGGACAGTATTTAATGATATTTAATGACAGGACTCAAACCTGAGTTGGCCATATGCAAGACAAGTGCCTTACATGTTGTATTTACACAACTATCCAGCATATATTTTCTCTCTTAACACAAGCATACAATAGGACTGAAATCATAGTACATGAAGTTGACCCAGATTTAATTCTGACTCTATATATCATCTCCCAAACACTGTCAAAAGCAGTCTCTGAACAAAGAGCCCTGAGCATCACCAGGTATGGGTATGGTCCCCAAACCAAAATAATCAGCATAAAGATGAATAAAAAAGTACATAATATTTATATAATGGAATAACATTCAGTCTTTGAGGAAAATCCTATTATTTGTGACTTCATGTTTAGTATTGAGCTATTATTCCAAGTAAAAAAAAGTCACCGAAGTTCAAATATTTACATCATATATCGAAAATAATCATATATGAGGTATCTAAAATAATCAGAATTATAGAAGCAGAGAATGTAGACATATTTTTTAAATTGTGTACAGAATATTATGAAGGTGCATTGTAATGATCTGGTTGAATCTCAATTCTTAGAGAACGCTAAGATATTTTTTTTTATTTCTGTGTCATTTGAACTTCTCAGATTTGACTTCACCGTTGGTTAGGATAAACACTTCTTTGACTTTCATAAAATTCCTTAGATGTATGCTGATATATAATTATTTTCTCATGAGTGGAAACAGAAAGAAAATAATAAATGCTGAAAAGCAATAGAAAAAAACCTTAGACTTTTAATCCTAGTGTATGTGCTCAAAGGTGTGGTTCTTACTCTTAAGATAAGAGCTTTCTGGGATCTGAATGAATAACCAATTTTCTCCCCGTGGCTTTCTTCTAGGATACTGAACAGAATGCCTGTATCTCCCAGCTTTGTGTACCTTCTGCTATTTGTTCTATTATCATGCTAGATTGTTCAGCTTTCAGATTCATAGCAGATACTCTCTACTAGTCTTAAATTCAGATGCATTTCTACATGTGCAATGAAAACTTTGGCCAAAACAATACAGTAAAGCCCTGCATGGATTCGGGGCCATTTTCTACATAGTACCCTACACTCTGGTATTTAGCTCCACACATTTCTAGTGCCAAAGGAGCTCTGAATGCTGCTCTTCGTTGCACTTTCTCTTTGTTCTCTACCTTCAGAGATTACCAGCAGGCAAAAAGCCAAGACAAATATAGGGCTTGACTCAGACAATTTCCTTGTCTAAAAGATTATAGTCTTGGGCTATCTATGATATAATTTCTTTTAAAACGGTTGGTTCTGATAGTTTTATAGTTGCTTAGGAGAGGAAAGAAAGCTTGGTTTAAGTTACTCTATATATGGCTAGAAACAGAACTAGTAATACTTGTTTCATTTATCTTTGAATCCTTTATAACACTGTCATTCTTTCTCCGAGAAACTCGAACTATTCATAGTACAAGACATAGGATAAGAAAATCTTAAGATGATTTTATAAATAAGTATTGAGAGCAAGAGGTATCTAGTGATTAAATACAATTTTTATCTGTGAGGTTTCTCCCTTGGAAAATTCCTCCCCTTCTTCCATTTTCCTACCATTTTCTTTTGGAATGGGCTCACATTCCAAAATTTTGGGGGGAATTTGTTTAAAGACTACATTTATTTTGTCTCCCAATTCACAATACAGACCAGGCAAAGGACCTGGGTTGAGGTATATAAGGGATGCATTTACTGTGCCTCCTCTTTCTATACAGTGTAAAGAACACAGCATGTGGTAAGAATTGGGAGGCCTTATCTTTTCTTTTCTTTTTTTTTGATTTTTTATTGTTATATATATATATATATTATATATATAATCCTTCAATCCTTCACCAGTGCAACATTCCCATGTGTCCTTCCTCCCCACCCCACACAGACCTATACTCTAGACAGACTACATTTAAGAGCACAGTGATGTCATCTTACCCAGAAAATCTAATAGTTTACTTGGAATTCTTTTATATACATTATCTGTCTTTTCATCTCTTCATATAAGTATATCTAATTATTGAAACTCAGTCAATAATATATGTTTGAAAATTGCCTAGAATATACATACTACAGCCCAAAGAATATTAGGCATTTCCATTCATGTTATATTTGAGTTTTACTTCTCCTATGATTTCTGTGACCCATGTGATTTATTTCAATATATTAGTGATCAATTTCCTCCTAAGTGAGATAGGAAAAAATGTTTACTTTAAAGAATATGATAATTTTATTATATAAACAGAGACATCTGTTAACTATAAAAATATAATTTATCTATCTGCATCTCTTCTAGGTTAGAATGAAGTAGGTGAGCTTGAATGTATGGTATAAATAAAGGAAAGTGATAGCTAAGTACCATAAATTTTTCAGATAAGATTAAAAGGTTAAATTATTTAGATGTATGCATATGTGTGGGTATGTGTGGATGTGTGGGTGATATTTGAAACAAATATTTATACTGTTATAAAAATCTAGATCATTTATTCAATTTTTACTTTAAAATTTTTGTCACTACCCACAGTTGAAGCTAGAGAGATAATTAATCTTCCTTTAGTATAAGCCATAAACTTGAAGATGATTATTAATTTATCCCTTGGTTCTGTCATCTCAAGGATAAAGAACTATTTTTACCTCTTACCATATACTTCATGTTGAAGTCCTGTAATAAATATTCCTAATTCTAAAGTCTTTCTAATTATTTGAAGTTTAAAATTAACATACCTGTCTCAAAGGAATCTCATAGAAAGGTGTGTTCACTGAAAATGGTATATATAATTGGGATTTAAGAAGCTTGTCAGCAACTAAAGGAAATTTTATTCTAAAAAGAATTAGAGACTTATTAGCAGTCTAACACTTTTGGTGTTGATTAAAGAAGAAAATAGAATATAAAATTAAAATGTTCTGAATTCTCTCTTTTAACAACAATAAAATGTTTAAGCAACTTTGTACTGGAGTATGTTATCCTGATAAGGACATAAAAGCACGGGTTTAAGGGGTAAAGAAACTATTGACTCCTTAGACCAGAGCAAGGTGGCTCCAACTGTAATTCCTTTTTTTTTAAAATTAATATCTTTATTTAACCTTGATTACAAATATGGTTGTAGTTGGGTTTCAATCAAGTAAAGAACACTCCCCTCCCTTCACCAGTGCAACATTCCCACCACCAATGTCCCGAATCTCCCTCCACCCCACCCCACCTCCGCCTGTACTCTAGACAGGCTTTCTACTTCCCTCATTCATTCACTTTGTTATGATAGTTCTCAATGTAGCTATTTCTCTAACTGCACTCATCACTCTGTGGTGAGCTTTATGTCATAAGCCGGACCTTCCAGCCCTCCTCTCTTTTGTCTCTGAGAATTATTACAAGAATGTCTTTTATTTTTCTTTTTATTTATTTTTCTGGGGGTCACACCCGGCAGTGCTCAGGGGTTACTCCTGGTTCCATGCAAAGAAATTGCTCCTGGCAGGCACGGGGGACCATATGGGGCACTGGGATTCGAACCAATGACCTTTTGCATGAAAGGCAAATGCCTTACCTCCATGCTATCTCTCAGGCCCCATCTTTTATTTTTATTAAAACCCATAGGTGAGGGGCCCGGGAGATAGCATGGAGGTAAGGCGTTTGCCTTTCATGCAAAAGGTCATCGGTTCGAATCCCGGTGCCCCATATGGTCCCCCGTGCCTGCCAGGAGCAATTTCTGAGCATGGAGCCAGGAGTAACCCCTGAGCACTGCCGGGTGTGAACCAAAAAAAAAAAAAAAAAACCATAGGTGAGTGAGACTATTCTGCATCTATCTCTCTCCCTCTGGCTTATTTCACTCAGCATAATAGATTCCATGTACATCCATATATAGGAAAATTTCATGACTTCATCTCTCTTGACGGCTGCATATTGTGTACATGCTTTAATTCTTAATGTATTTACAATACCTATGTGCTAATATTCCTAAGGCCATTCTATTAAGAACCAGTAATATGCCCAGTAATAAACTGCATAGAGCCAAACATGGTTCCACCCACCATTACATCCTCCTTCCTGGTTCAGGGAAACTGGAATTCTGAAATACCTTGGCAAAAGTTATAAACCAGTTTCCTTGACCTGATCAGACCTGTTTTATTTAAGTCAATGAATGAATTCAAAGGGAGACTATCTCTGGCAAATACTTCTTTTGGTCTACATTTGGCTGAGAACTGTTTGGGAAGTAAAGAGGTGGGCCACATTCATTCCTGTAAATAAAAAAACTAGACTGCTTACAGGTAATTCTGAGCTGATAGTTGTGTGACATGAGTCATGTATTTAAAACAAATGGTAATAGGGTGCCAGGATCTTGCTTTCTTTATCTGCTCTGAGAAGTTGAAGGACTAAGTCAAACCTGCCTCTTCAGGTTCTGATGAGATATATTTATCACAACAAAAGTTTATACTGCATTTAATAAAATTCTAGCTCATTTGATAGCTTGTAAACCTTTAGCTATTTAAGAAAGACTTTATCATCTGAGGCCCTGCTCTCAAAAATGTTGATTTCCAAGGAAGTGGAAAGCTCTGGCAGATAGTACTTATTCACAAGAAGGGAAAGAGTCATTGCTTAGGTGATTCCAGCAGCTTTGACCAAAACAAAGTGAAAGTTTCAGATAGTTTCAGTTGAGTCAGAGGTCACCTAAGTTAAGTGCCTACATCTTTTTGTTGTTGTTATTGTTGTTTTTAAAGCATTGTGATTTACAAGTTATTCAAAATTAAGTGTTAGACATACATGTTTTAGCACCAGTGTCAACCTCCCTCCACCAGTGTTACTAGGCAGAGTCCATTCCATGCCACCACTCCATGCCCAACTATGCCATCATAGCAGATCTGTTTTTAATTTTGGTTGTTAAAATTTGAGTCTCATTATTTCATTGTTGTTGACTTTGTGGTTTGGAAAGGACAGAAAGTCCTGTCATTTCTTAACATCACCAATGCATCTGATTGGGTTGTTTCACACCTGTCTTCTCCACCTCAACACGATTTTTTTCTTTATCCTCATTGTATTCGAGACAACTACCATTTAGACCATTGTGTCTCTTTGTGCTGTTATTCTAAATACCACAGATAAGTGGTATCATCCTGTATGTATCCTTTTCCTTCTGACTATTTCATTCAACATATCTTCCAGTTCCACCAATGTTGCAGCAAATTTCATGATTGCATCATTGCTTACAACCAAAAAGCATGGAGTATGAGAGTAGTATCCTATTGTGTATATGTACCATATCTTCATGATCCACTCATCAGTTTTGGGCATCTAGGTTGATTCCAATTCTAAGCTATTGTACTGACTGCTATGATGAATATTGGTGTGCATACATCCTTTTGAATGAATATTTTTCTGTTACCCAAAAGTGGGATTGCTGGGTGATATGTAGCTCCATTCTGAGTTTACTGAGAACCCACCATTCTGTTTTCTATAGGGGTTGAACAAGACAGCATTTCCAATATCAGTGGATGAGAGTTCCTTTTTATCACATCCCCACTAATAGAACTTGTTTCCAGTATTTTTGTTTTGTTTTGGGCCACATCCGGCGGCACTGAGGAGTTACTCCTGGTTCTCTGTTCAGAAATCACTCCCAGAAGGCACGAGGGACCATATGGGATGTCAACATTCTAACCAATGCTGGTCCTGGACTGGCCACTTGCAAGGCAAATGCCCTAAAGCTGTGCTATCTCTCCAGTCCGTGTTCCCAGTATTTTTTTTATATATACCATCTTCAATGGAGTAAGATGATAGATCATTGTCTTCTTGATATTTTTTTCGTAATGATAAGTGATGATGAGCATTTTTAATGTGCTTATTGGTTATCTGTTGGTCTTCCAATGAGCAGTATCTGTTCATTTCCTCTCCCCAGTTTTTTGATGTGCAGTTTTAGGTTTTGGGGGAATAATTTTTCAAGCACTCCATTTCAGAAATATATTATCTAGATCACTAATTAATATTTAGTTAGCCAGGTCTCTTGGAATAGACAGGTTTATTTTCTTTTTAATCTGATGTTTCCTTTAGTATAATGTTTATCTTCATATTTTATAAAATGATAAAAATATGTTTATTATTTAATAATAATTTGGGTTATTATATTATAAATATATGACTTATAGGAATATATGTATATTAATGATATGTTAGGGAGAAAGTTCAAAGAATAGCTTGAAGGTTGGTCCAGTTTTTATTGCATGTCTCTCAACACCAGCAGAAGCAACCCCAAAGCATGGAGTTGAGAGTAATCTATGAGCACCACTACGTATGATCCCCAAACCAAAATATAATAGGGGTTGCCTAGAACTGACATGAGCTTTAGTTCTAATCCTTTCACCAACTAGCTCTAAACATGGGCAAATTACTTTTAAAACTTTAGGCTCTATATAAAAGAAAGTGCTGATTTAATTTCAATACTATTTCTGTCATCTATTAGCTGTGACTTGAAGCATGTAGCACAAAATTCTAGGTCTCAGTCTTTTAATCTGTCAGATTTGAGGTTTAGATCAGGTGACTACATGGTTTATTTTAGTTCTATCCTACAAAAACTTTTTTATTAGACTAGTTTCAGACCTTTTTTTTTTAGAAGAAACATATTATTAGAGTAATGACTAAGGTTGAAAAAAGTTAGCATGAATTAAATTGAGTTCCTTCTTCCTACCATGCCCTCTTTGCTGGTTCATAATTGTCTGAGAGTTTGGTTTTCTATTAACTTAAGTGAAAATTAGAATAAAAATGTGGATCAAGATCAAAACTCAATTAAGTCCAAATTATAGTTATTTGCTTTACAAGACAGGCAATATTTTGGAACATGAATCTTTTGGTTGGAAGTTGATGTGGACTAATCAGCCATCTTATTTCTCTTGGATCATAATTCAAATCTCTGAGAAAGAATGATAAAAATGAAATAATTATGTGCCATTCTCTTGAAATGATGCACTTGGAGAACTTTGGATAAGAACGATCATGAAGTGCAAACCAGGAAAATAGTTAACTGCCTCAATTCCTGTCCTAAAAAATAAAAGGCATCCTGGTTAGTCACCCCAATTGTTTGCTGTTCTTTATCATACATCAATTATCTGGAGCCAAAGTCTGATGTCAGTTTTTGTTTTACAAAGTCTAGGAAGAGCTAATGACACTAGCTCGACAAAATGAGCTAGTTTCATATTTCAGAGCTATATTTTGTGCCCTCCTATTTTTCTCTTAATTATCAGAAATCACAAAAATAGGGACCAGAGAGATAGCACAGCCGTAAGATGTGGTAAGGCATTTGCCATAGACGCAGAAGGACAGTGATTTGAATCCCGGCATCCCATATGGTTCCCAGAGTCTTCCAGGAGCTATTTCTGAGCATAGAACCTGGAGTAACCCCTGAACGCTGCCGAATGTGGACCCTCCCCCAAAAAAAGAAATCACAAGAATAAAAAATAGAGAATTGAATCTCAGAGCATAAGCTAACAGAAACAATACTGTTGAGCATCCAACAAGGAGTATAGGGATTATGACCTCTTGTGAAGTTAAAAGGATACAAATATTGAGACACAAAACACTTAACTACATGTGTTCCTTGGTATGATTGAGTAATTATCAGTAATTATCAGAACATACTTTGCCATACCAAATTTGTGGGTGCTCAAGTTCCTTAGAGTTAGCCCACCATATTTGCTGCTCCACAGTCATAGATTAATCCAATTGACACACTTGAATGGAACATATCCAGGTATATGTAGACCTGCATAGTGCTTCAAAATAAAAGACAATTGGTCCTCAGGCCAATCACTTAGTACTGAGGAAGAAATAGACATTTCCAGTGGCAGCAATAGAGACCACAGGGATGACCCATGGCAAAAGCTTGTTTCAGTTTAGATATTCTTTAGATATTCACAATATGGGTACTGATTTAAAAAAATTCGATATCATTTGCATCATCTGTAAATTGAACTTTTAGATTCTATTTATTGACATCTGAAAATAACTAACAGCAAGCCTCTTTTTTAATTGTTCCATTTATATAAAAATGATGAGACAAGGCAGTCTCTAAAGGTAGCTTCTTTCTATTGTTGACATCAGAAACATGTGACAAACAATACATGTTCATGCCACCAAAAGTTAGATATATATTAGACATTCAATGAGTGACTGGGATTATGAATAAAACATCACAATGCAAGATGCACAGTTGTCTAGATTATTTTTTCTAAAAGAAAAGGAGGGAAATTTTGTGTTTATAATTTTTCTCCAGAAAAAATACAAATGATATTATCAAATTCTCAGAAGGAAGTTTGATAACTTGTGTGGCATCATGGGTAAACTATCTCATACTGATATTTAAAAATGAGTGAGAATAGGGGCTGGAGCAATAGCACAGAGGTAGGGCATTTGCCTTGTACTTTGCTGACCTAGGATTGACCACGGTTTGATCTCCTGGGGTCCCATGTGGTTCGCTCAGCCAGGAACGATTTCTGAGAGCAGAGCCAAGAGTAATCCCCCCAGCATCACTGTATGTGGCCCAAAAACCAAAAAAAAAGGACAAGAATATTGTTCATCGTTACTTTGGGAGAATATAGAATGGAAGGTAAATAGAATTTGATAGTGTTCATTTGAAGGTAAATTGAGGGATTTTACAGCCTACTCAAGTTTAATTAAAAATAAATGTGGAAAATTGTTTTAAAAGATTGTACACAGTGATTATCTCAAATTTTCTTGGAAAATACAGAAATGTCTCATTAAAAACACATTTAGACATTTTTGTACATAAATGCTATCATTTATATTCTAGCTTAGAAAAAAATTATCACTTCTGAAAAAAAACCATACCAAAATATAATATTATTTTATATATCCCAGGATATTATTTGTATTTGTGTTCAGATGATCTTGGTGAGCATCTAGATCATGAATATAATTATAAAGGAAAGTGCTGATGCTTTGCAAAGAACAAATAAAATCATTGGGCAAGTAAAATTATTACTGAATTATTTGGTTTTTAAGTCAGAAGATTAGTCAAATCTGGTAGCTTCAAAAATTCAATTAGCATGATGATTAATTCTGTTCTATGTTCCACTTAGAGAATATTTTTTATTTCTATTATAAGTACATTCGTTCACTACAGGGACAATATGGTGTGCTAGGGATCAAACCCATGTTGGACACATTGAAAGCAAGTGTTCTACTCAGTGAAGTACTTCTCTGCTCCCTATTTGTTCAGCACTTCACTGTTAATTTTTTAATTGAAATATTTGCTTGCTAAAGACAATCAACTCTACAAGTAATTTTGTCAACCAAGTTAAGTAATAATTTGATCATTTTGTCAATGAGCTAAGAACATTGTAGTCATGCAACAAGAACTACTATGTCAGGTTTGGTTAAAAATTCAAAAAGAATTATATCATGTCTTTAGCTTTTCCTTTCCTATCCTACGAGGCACAGAAATCCTCAACACAGTTGAATTGAAGATGTGAGCAATGACATGGTGATGGGATGAAGGGCATGTGTAAAAGAAAAAGTAAATTTGTTAATGAAGAGAATAACTGATTTCATCTTTAAAAAAATTTAAGTATGGGGCCGGAGAGGTTGCACTAGAGATAAGGTATCTGCCTTGCAAGCGCTAGCCAAGGAAGAACCACGGTTCGATCCCCCTCCCCCCCCGCATTCCATATGGTCCCCCAAGCCAGGGGCAATTTCTGAGAGCTTAGCCAGGAGTAACCCCTGAGCATCAAATGGATGTGGCTCAAAAAAACAAAACAAAAGAAATTTAAGTATACATGTTCTGGTTTCAGGAAGACAAGGTAGCAATATTTTAAATAGGTATCCACTGCATTGAGCCAAGCATGCATAACAAAGCAGAGAAAATGCTGATTCTGCAAAATGAAGTGATTCTAATTAGTAACATATTATTTCTTTTTAATTGTGAATTGGTGACAATGATATTTTATTTTATTTTTTTTAGAGAAATCACCAGCTTTATTCAGAGCAAAAAAATAAAGGGGGGAGGCAAACCTTTGATCATGAGAAAGAACTCAAATATAGATATGGGATCTATGCAAACTACACATGCAAGTAGGACAACAGTCTGCTAATACAACTGATTTGCTGCTGTGTTTGTCTACAGTTTGTCTAATATTAACAATTATAAACAGAGCAGTGCAACTAGTATTTGGAACAATCCTTACAGTGTTACAGTGTCAGGCAGAGCATTTCACTTCTCTTCACACCACTGGTTCTCTTTGCGTACCTGGGCTTCCTCTTCTTCAGTAAAATAATTTTTAATATTGAAGGTCTTAAGAATCTTCTCAGGTGTTTTCCCCTTGATCATATTGGCAACAGTCTTGCATGTAACATCGAGCAAACCTTTGATATCTAAGTAGTTTGCAGCCAGAATTAGTTCAAAAAGTGTTCCTTGGTTCACTTTCAAGAATTCTTGGTCCCAAACAGGGATATCATCTGTTCGCTTTTCTTTGTTCTCATCATCCTCAGGAGGAGGGGGGTCATCCTTGTGGTGGGTGCACCATTGAATAACCTTTTTTAATATTGCTGCATTCACATTTGGAAGAGGAACTGGGTCATCGTCTCCTTCATCATTCATTCCCAAATCTTCCAACATGGTTTTGATAGTTACAGACTGTTTGGCAATTTCCACATCAACTTCAAATATCTCTCCATTAGAACTCTGCAACTTAATAGAAGGCATGGTGTTCCTGCCGTCGGGAAGAGATGGCGAGCCACGGGCAGGGTAGAGAGTCTTAGTCCACGAAGCGCGGAGAACAAGGCCCGACAATGATATTTTATGAGCAAGATTATTCATGACATATTTCTTCTTCGAAAGTCTCCAATGTTCACAGTATATAAAAATATAAAAATATTAACCAGTGAAAGAGATTTTATCCTAAAGCAAAGTTCTGTATAGACAATTTGATTGCTAGCTAGTCAGGTATATCTGGGAATAATCCTTTCTAAAATTATTAATTTTTCTATCAGCATGTTCGGTTTTATTCACTAAGGATTAATAGGTTAATAAATAGAATGTTAAAGATAAGCAACAAAAAATCTTGGAGTCTAGCAGAAAAACAAAAAATATTGTTTCATTTTACACACTTGATAACTCTGTGGTAATTATATCCTGGTGTATGATTGGCTAAGTCAACCCAGATTATCCAGAATCTGAAGTCTAAGCATAGAACTTAAAGTTCAGATACTTTCTTATATGACAGAAAAAGAGAAAGATAATGATGTGTTTGCAGGTAGAATACAGTCCAATGTAAAAATCTGCCCAGACTCAGCACACCATACTTGAAAACATAGCTAGAACCTGGGCTTGAAGAGCTGGATGCTGAATGTTTGGCATTTTCCTTTATGCAACATATATACAAAATATATCTCCACATATAGGCCTATAAATAAGCAAAGAAAATATTTAGATATGGGACCCACACATAAATAGGAAACAACAGGACTTTACAAAGATCTGAATAAATATTGATTTCTTAGGACTTCTTTATGAGAAATTATTCAAAACATCAGAATGGCATAAGTCTTCTCACTTTTCCTTAATCAAAACCTATGAGAAACCATTCACTTGCTTGATTGACAAAAGTAAAAATTAAAATCTGACAATACTAAGTGTTGGTGAGGGTGTAGATTGATCAATAATTTTTCAAACATTTCAAATGAAAGTGTAAAAAGGTAGAATCACATTGGGAATAAATTTGACACTATTTATCATAACTGGAGATCCAAGTAACCTATGAACTGACAATTATTTTTCCATAGGAAAATAGTAAAAATGCATATCCATGAGTCAAATATACATACAAGAACCTCCATGACAATATTATTTACACTATTCTTGACTGAATAACCCAAATGATCATCATCAGTAAAATGAATTAAATTTTTAATAAGAGATAATGCTTTGAAAATTACATCAAAATATATTTACATATCAATATGCTATAGTGCTTAAAATAATATAAGTAAATCTTATATACATAGTAGCAAGATATATAAGACCATCATCTAATTTTTTAATTGTCAAAACTACAAAGGCAAGAAGAAATTATTACAATTATATCAAACCAAAAATATTTGTATGGTAAAAGTAAACTAGACCAAAAAATCAAAAGACATCATACTGAATGGAAAAATATTCATACAGCTGATAAAGCATTAGTTCCCAATATATAAAGCATTCACAAAGCCCAGTAACAACAAAAATACCCATTAAAAGTGGAGAGAGATGAATAGACACTTGCTTTCTGAACACATTTGGATGGTCAACAGGCATATAAAAATGTTCACCATCACTTATTATCAGGGAAATGCAAATCAAAACAATGGTGAGATAGTATTTCATAGCAATGAGAATAATTCATTTCAAAAAGGGCAAAAATATCCAGTGCTGGTAGAAATACAGAGCAAAACGAATTCTAATTTATTATTGGTGAGTGACAATGTTAACTTGGTTAGCCTTCATGGAAAACAATATGGAGATAGGTCAAAAAATAAAAATATAGCAGCCAGAGAGTTGGTGCAGCAATAGGGCATTTGCCTTGCATGCTGCTGACGTAGGACAAACCCCAGTCTAATCCCCTGGCATTTCATATGGTCCCCCAAGCCAAGAGCGATTACTGAGTGCATAGCGAAGAGTAACCCCTGAGCATCACTGAATGTGATCCAAAAACCAAAAAAAAAGAAAAAAAAAGAACAAATAAATAAAAAAATATAGCTTCTGTATAACCTAGTGTTTTCAGTTATTCACATATGTCCCAAGAACATAACAAACTACTTTGAAATATCTATGAACATCTATGATTGTTGCAGTACTATTTATAAAACCAAACTATGAAGCAACCAATGACAGTTAAAAATGTGTAGCTAAAAATATTGTGGCATGCATAACAAAGTAGAAGATTACTCAGTCATAAGGAAAGGAACAATCTTCACAGGGTCATGAATGGGTGTGTGGGTGTGGAAGTCTTAAGTACTTTGATGGTGCTGAGGTGAGGTAATTGCACACAGCAGGACCAGAAATATCAACAGCAATGTAAACGCACTATCTTAACTGTAATATTTTTTTACAGAAAGAAAAGGTTGCTACTTGGTTTTTGTTACAATTTGGCAAGAACTAGAGGAAATTGTTTTAAGTGGAATTAATCAGAAGGAAAAGGACAGATATGCAAACATAATCTGACTCAGACGTGTTATATATTTAAAAAAAATACAAAGGAATGAAGAGTATCTAATGACAACACTCCCTTGGACTTTGCAGAGGGGAAAGAGAGGAAACAAATTAGAAGAGACAGCAAAACAGTGACGGAGAGTTTGGACATTGGTTAACCGTAGGAGAACACTAATTTCATGTATCATAAGTATGGACATAAGCGCTATGTAACCATGTTACTTCAACCACAATTTTTAAAATGTCCAAATATAATTTTAAATTTTTTGCATATTCTATTACTTTATACAAGAGGTCTTTAAAGTTACAACTATATTTGCAGAATTTTATTCAGTATTGTCACATCTTATATCCTCTGTTTATTTTTAAGTTTGTGGCATTTTTTATTAGTTTATCATTCTGGTGAATTGGTCTTTATCATTCTTGTTCTTTAGTAATACTCTGAGAGAATTCTTTGTTGTTGTTGTTACAGAGTCATATTGAACAGTGCTCAGAACTTTCTCCTGGCAGGACTCAGGTGACCATATGTGGTGCCAGGAATCAAACACAAGCTGGCTATGTGCAAGGTAAATGCTGTTTGAGCTGTTCTACCATGATGGTTCACAGGGAACTCTTAAAGTTCACTTTAATACAGAAGTAATACTTTTCCTACCTTCAAAATTTCAATTTAAAGGCTATTGGTGACTTAAAAAAAAAGACCCAACTCTTTGCTTTTCGTAAGAAATTAATTTAAACTATGTAGATCGAGACAAGTTAAAATTAACAGAATTTAACAGAGCAGGAAAAGATATTTCATGTAAATGCAAGCCTGAGAAAACTTACTATTATTTAAATTAGAGAAAAACATCATTTCTTTCTCTTCTCATTTAAAAGTTTGAGCGTATATGGTTCCTCCATCTAAAAACTTACCAAGAACCTAACCTAAGGGAGTATGGAATTCCTCTATGTTTGCTTGTTTGGTTTTAATTTTTAAGGGGGTGGGTAGGGGGTCTTTAGCATCCAGCAGTATTCAGAGCTTGTTCTTGGATCAGAGCTCAGAAATTACTCCAGGAGGTAATCTTACGCTCTACTAGCGACCTAACCAGAGTTAGCATGTGCAAATAAAGCACCTTAATTTCTGTATTATCTCTCTGGACCTAAATTCACTTTCTTAATATAAGCTCCATATTCATATACCAATAGGATACTGTGAGGAGAAAACAATCCCTCAGGACAGAGGAGATTTCATTCATACATAAAATTAGTTATATAATCACTGATGAAATGTTACAAATTAAAGCTTAAAAGACTCCCGAAATATAATAAGATTTCATAAAGTATAAGGGATTATTTTATACATATATATGCATACACGTAATTGCTGATTTTGCGTTTCTCAGAATGAATGACATGCATTCTCTAGAATAACTTAAAAATAATGTTATAATTCTTGACAAAAATAAAATCCTAACATTCTAAAATGAAAAATTTGTTTCCGGGACAGAGCGATAGCACAGCCGTAGGGCATTCGTCTTGCTCGAGTCTGACCCAGGACAGATCTAGGTTTGATACCTAGCATCTCTGATCCCCTGAGCCTGGAGTGATTTCTGAGTACATAGACAGGAGTAACTCCTGAGCATCAATAGGTGTGACCCAAAACAAAACAAAAATATGTTTCAGGACTGGCATGATAGCACAGTGGATAAGGCCTTTACCTTGTAATGGCCAATCTGGGTTTGAGCCATGAGATCTCATATGGTCTCCTAAGTCTGCCATCTGCCTGGAGTGATTTCTGAGTGTAGAGCTAGGAGTAACCCCTGAGTGCCACCGGGTGTGGTCCAAAAACAAGCAAACAAACAAAAACAAAAAGAAGAGTAAAATTTGTTCCACAATAAAATGGTGGGAATATTGGATACCAGGGGATTTCATACATCATTGGACTCTCTAGAAATAATGCATTTGTTGAATATAAATGATTTCTAAGCTAAAATTATATTTCCAATGAAATATGAGCAATAATTGATGCTAAAAGGTAATAATTTCAGACAAGAGAGTTTTTTTTTAAAATTTCAATAAATTTTTCAGTTATCACCTACAGGAAATGATTCACTAAAATTATAAGATAAATAGCAATTAGCAAATCCATGATCCAAAAATTAGACATCAAAAATGATAAAGGAATATTAATAAACATAGATCTTTGATCAAGAATGCAAGAAAAATCCAAGAGGTTGTTCTCTTCTGGCCATATTTTTTTCCTGAATATTTTTCAAGGGTAATTAAAAAAAAAAGAAATAATAGCCTATGGGAAGAGAGTAAGGGAGTATGTGTATAATTTCACCCTCTACCCTCTGGTAAATGATTTGATGATAAATTTTTGACAAGTATATTGAATACTGAGTCATAACAAATGAGACAATAAAAAGTTGCATATGAAACAAAATATAATACTATTCTATGTATCTCAGCATTACTATGTATACATGAATAATGAGCATGAAAACCAGGTTAAAAAAGACTTATGAGATCATTATGTTGTGGGGTAAAGCATACCAGCTCTAAAGGACTAAATCTTTATTTTCTTCACAAGAAATCAAAAGACAGTATCTGAAAATAAAATAAAAATCAAGACACAGTAGTGCAAGCAAGTTATTCAGAAGCATGAGAGAAAATGACAACACTGACTATGACTTTCTCAAGATGATGGCGATAAAGCTTTAGAAGTTTGGAAAAGATGTCTCTGCTCTCTCATTAAGATTTTTGCTAGAGGGGCCAGAGATATAGCACAGCATAGAGCATTTGCCTTGCATGTGGCCAACCTGCGACAGACCTAGGTTCAATTCCTGGCATCCCATATGGTCCCTGAGCACAGCAGTAGGGCGTTTGCCCTGTATGTGGACAAAGGATGGACCCAGGTTCCATCCCCTGCATTTCACATGGTCCTTGGAGCCTGCCAGGGGTGGTTTCTGAGTACAGAGCCAGGAATAACCTCTGAGCACCACCAAGTATGACCCCAAAACAAAACAAACGAACAAAAAAGTCCATAGTTCTAACAATATTTTTTTAAAGTTTTTGTGTCACATCCGGCAATGATCAGGGGTTACTCCAAGCTCTGCTTACAGAAATCACTTCCGGCAGGCTCGGGGACCATATGCTTCCCTGTGATCACACACAGAAATTTCAGATTTTAAAGGCAGTGGTGTATTGTCCCATGACTAGAACACTGACTATAATGATTCTGCTTTGTTCTCCAGTGAGAAACTGCTAACTGAGAGAACAAAATAATGTGGGGACATGTCATTATGGAGAAATACGACACTGGAAAAAAGGATAAAAATCACTACTGACCAGTGTGCTGTTCATCAGTTCTATAAACTTCCCATTTTTTTTCTCTCTGCAGTATTAGGGCTGTTTCTGAAAAGGACAAACTTATGCTCTACTCCCCAATTCTTGATTTTTATAATTAAGATATAATACCTCAGCCCAGTAAGGCTCTTTCAACTCTTCTTCCCACATGTTTTTTCTCAACATCCCCTATAATTCACATCCCAGCTGTTTTTATCTCTGTGGTTTGAGATAAGTGATATTTGGCTGGAGACTGCATTCTCTCCTCCTTGTAAAACCAAGTTCATTACCACTTCAGTTCTGGCACTTTTACTTCCTTGTTGGCAGAGGTTTTTGTTTTTGGTGCAAGGTACCTGTCCTTGATTCCAATCCCATTTACATAACTATATTGTGATTATCCACCCTGGCATATATTCTTTCCACTAAGTTGTGCTGCTTAAAGGTAGAAACTGACCCTAATTTTCTTTCTTTTATTCTAGAATATTCCATAGTTCCTCACACAAGGCCAGAAATTCCTAGACATCTACTGAAGTTCTCAAATGCACATGCATCAGAATGAGAAACTACTGGAATGATTCTAAGTGTTTGCTTGTAAATTGGAGTTAGTCTGAAAAGTGTTGCCATTCTATTAGACTGTTCTTAGTTCATCTGGATTCATTAAAATTTTGTCTTTGTGTCTGTCCCAATCTTCCTTGTAGATGCATGTCCTTTGTTTCTACTACAACCATATTGTGTTTGGTGGGCAACAGGCAAACATTTCCAACTGTGCTTTTAAGAGAGGGTGTAGTAAGCCCAATCCTGATGAGCAGAACACAATAAGAGAGAGAGAGGGAGAAGATGAAATTAAACCAAATACAAAGAAAATTGCCATTGTGAGCATTTTAACCTTTTTAAAGAATGGATTAGCCATTCTGAGCACAAATATATCAATCAGGGGAAATTATAGAGGCAAGGGATATGACAGCAGCTGTGTCATTTTGCCTAATGACTCTGGACTCCCAACATTTCTCAGCCTGGTAGTACAGAAGATGAGGCCTGGGAATTATGTGAAGTTGTGAAACGAATACAAATGTCTTGCACACTAAGTGAAAGGAAAGACACTAAAGTTTAAGGCTTCAAAGAATTGTGGTGAAATGGTTAAAATAGATGCTTAAAATATGTTTTATTCATGAGGTTTATGACTCATATTAAAAATCACACATCAGAACCACATAGGTTAAAGAACTAGGAAAATATCTCTATTATACCTTTACAAATACATATACAACATACATTCATACAATACTTAAATTACTTCTAACTCTGAAACTGACTATCAAGAACTGAGAACTTTCTGTTGTTAAATGTTTAGTAACTTCCTTCCAATATTAAATGGCATCATTTCTACCTATGAAACTGCTTGGAACATATCTATGCTCTGGTAAGTGTTGAAAATAATTTATGGCATTTAGAGGGTTAAGCCTAAATCAACTTTTCAGAGTATTGAGTTCTTGTTTGGTGCTTTGGGACCTTCACATTTTCTTTTTAACATTTGGTATTTTGCTTTAAGAACCCTAGAGTATGCTTGCTTAGAGTATCTGTAATATAAAAAGCAAAGAAACTAAGTTGCTTGAGTTCCAAACAGATCATGGAAAGGGGTAGAAAGTGAGTTCTAGAAAGTGCTGGATGGCCATGTGCTTCCCTTAAGAAGGCAATGCCAGAGCATTTAGTCTATGTTCAAGTGGAATAATGTGAAATATGCAGTGGAGACAGTGTATTAGAGTTACTGACCTACTTTTTGGCAATTGGTAGAGTATAACACTATACATATGTAAATGTATATATACATTTATAGTTTTTTATACAGTGAATCATACTTGACTATGTTCAAGACTTACCTCTGGCTCTATACTCAGTAATAACTTTTGGAAGAGTTCAAGGGATCACATGCAGAACCAGAAATTAAACTGGAGTCATCTGCATGCAAGGCAAGAGTCTTAATATCAAAATATTCTGTACCATATACACACATTATCTGAATCTAGCTAAATAATTAGCCATTAATTCAATCAACAATTATTAGATGCCAGAAATTGTTCATGATTCATGGGACACATAGATAAAGCAGATATTTGTTCCTGACCTTGAGATTACAACATATACTAACACTATTATTTTTTTAAAAATCGCATAGCACTTTTTTCTTAATGTTCAGTCTCCATGTTCAGAAGTCAATCCTCCAAATATGCAAGTTAGAGGTGAGAGAGATGGATGTGTGTTTCCAGGTTCTGGTTTTATACCTGGCACTGTATATGGTCTCTCAAACACTGCCAGAAGTATTCCCTGGTTAAGTCCCCAGCAGAACAGATAACCCCTTGGTTTCAGCCAGGAGTGGCTCCTGAGCAGAGTAGGGAGAAGGTTCTATGCATAGCAGAATGCAGCTCAAGCCACCCAACCCCAAAATAGAATAATCTATTTTCAAATGAGACCTTCAAAAAGTTAAAGCAGGTAAAGAATATTTATCACTTAATTATTAAAAGTTACAAATCACGGGGCTGGAGCAGTGATGCAAGCTGTAAGGCATCTGCCTTGCATATACGAGCCTAGGTTGGACTGCGGTTCGATTCCCCAGTGTCCCATATGGTCCCCCAAGCCAGGAGTGACTTCTGAACGCATAACCAGGAGTAACTCCTGAGCTTCACCAGGTGTGACAGAAAATAAACAAACAAAAGATACAAATCAAAAACTATATGATGATCTTCTGGGGATTTCTCAGATGCTTAAGTTGTAAAAGTGAATAATAAAGAAATATTTTGTGGATGAAAAATAAGTTTATGGATAGATAAAAAGATAGTTTTCTATTGCCTTTCAGATGCATGGCTTTGTGAAGCTTTCTTTATTAATATTTAGGATTCTTGTACTAATATCAAAAATCTGTCTGTCAAATTAAGAACATACGTAAATTTCAAAGACCTAAAATGCTTACTAAGTATTTTCTATACTTTTAATAGAATGAGAATTTTTTTCTTGTGTATTAACACAGGCAGAAAAATAAAAATATTGTTGCAATATAATTTTTTCATGAACTGTTACTAGGCTATCAAATTATAAAGAATAAAAAATAAAAATCCACATGATGATCTAATAAAGGATTTTATTTGAGCGTGTTCATTTCAGAATTCATTTCAGAAAGGTCCATAGTAAGGTCAAATGCTCTAAGTTGAACCCATGGCAAAATTCTGAGAAGTTTAAGAGATACAGCAATTGGTAAGTCTCTTGCCTTGTACACAATTAACCTGGGTTTGATTTCCAGCATCCCATATGGTCCTCTAAGCCTGCTAGGTTTGATTCCCGAGTGTAGAGTATGTACCCCCTCCAAAAATTTTTTTTGTGTGTGAGATATTATAAGAGTCTACAGTGTGCCTAAATTTACTGGAAGGATGTAGAGAATTGGCAAAAAGAAATAGATTCAGATGTGTGTTTCCAGGCTATTTAATTCTGTGCTTGATGACTTGGGTTTCTACTGTACATTTCCTTTAAAGAAAATTGTATTTTCTAACATAAAACCTCAGCAGGTATGCACTTGGCTAACAAGAGGAAAACTCTGTCCCACTTTTCCATAATACATTCATGAAGAGAATTGAAACAGCCAACTGTTACTGCAGAAGGAAAACTGAAAAAAAATGTTGTTCTCTGGCATCTTTTAAACAAACACAAAAGTTCAAGCACTACAGCTATTAAGCTCTTTGGAGGCAACATAAACACTGGTTTATTTCTAACCCACTTGTAATCCCTGAATCAAACCCAGCTTTCAGTTTCTGTTCTAATTTTTCTTGCAATACCCCAGAGAGCACGAGCTCATGAGTCAGGTTACCAGCACTGGGCATCATTTGGACTGTACAGTCCCACTAGCATGACCAAGGTCTTCATTTTCTCTCCTCATTGACAGACCTTACCTAAAAAGTTGCATCTTTTCTATTCTGCTTACATGAAAAAGAAACCTTTTTTTGAGGGGGGTGGGGAAGACCCATTTCTTTTTGTGTTATTTTTCTTCAGAATAGAAAGGAAACTATCCAAAGAGACTATGGTTTGGTCTTCCATGTGTGAGTGAACATGATAAAGAAAATTCTTTCTAAGATGTGGTTTGATTCATATAGGATCTCTTGGATGATATTATAATCCACACTTAAGGAAACCTCAACATTATCCATTGCAGAAAGCTGGCCATAAAGATGGGGAGTGTAGCAGAAAAGGGACCATTATGACAATATAACTGGAACATGATCACTCTGGACAAGAACTTTG
The DNA here is from genome assembly GCA_004027635.1 of Crocidura indochinensis. NCBI lineage: Eukaryota > Metazoa > Chordata > Mammalia > Eulipotyphla > Soricidae > Crocidura > Crocidura indochinensis. The sequence goes on along the minus strand of PVKC010000457.1, from coordinate 30,346 downwards.
TGCTGAAAGGAAGGACAGTGATATGAATGCTAGCCTTTGAGAGGGAAGGAAATTGGGGACACTATTGGCCGGAAGTGTACACTAGTAAAGGGATGAGTGTGTTGGAACATTGTATGACTGAAACTCAATCATCAATTATTTTGTAACTATATATCACATGGAGATTTGTAGCTCCACCCCTGGGTACAGGTAACTTCCTGAGATCCGCCCAGAAATGGGCGGGGCCTTGGGAACTGGATATTACCTTTACTTTACCTGCAAGACCCTGCCCATTTCCTGGGAGTGGTCTTGGAAGGGTATATAGGATTGAGGTCTTTGGCCTTTGGGTCCTTTTTGCCCTCTTGGATCCTTGCCAGCATGTAGGTCAGAGGTGACATGGATGAAAGAAGATGCAGGACTAGCTAAGAATAGCATGCTTAAATGGTAGCAGCCACGTCTGATTGCTAGGGCTGAATAAAGATGTTAAAAAAAAAGATGTTATCTCTCATGAAGCCTGTGTGGGTGAGTCTGATTCTTGAGCGGCCATCTGAAGATGCTGACCCTATTGGCTAATGGAGGTTGAAGCCACGTGGCCTGGGATGGCGGACAAAGGCCTTCATCTCCAACCAAGACCATCCTAAGGCCTGATTTTCAACAGGGATTCAATTAAAAATATTTTGTAAATCAGGGCTGGAGCGGTGGTGCAAGTGGTAGGGTATTTGCCTTGCATGCGCTGACCTAGGAGAAACCTCTGTTTGATCCCTCAGGTCCCCTATGGTCCCTCAAGCCAGGAGTAAATCCTGAGTGTTACAGGGTATGGCCATAATATATTATTTAAATCAAAGAAAATCTCCATGTAATGATGTCCATTCTGCCTCCTGAAGGTTGCTCTTAAACCGTTGCACACATGAACACAAAATTATAACAGGAGTCACATTATGATTCTGGGGATTAAGTTGTGAACTTTTTGTGGTCTTCCACACTGCAGATATTGGTCTGGTTTTGTCTGAAAGCCTTTTTGCCTTCATCAAATGCCTTTTAAATTTTTTTCTTCTCAATAGAGAGAACAGCTGGCCACCATCACCTGAGTAATATCCCCTCAGGTTATTTTTAAATACTGTAATAGCACAATGAACCCAATGCACTAGGAAGAGCAATTTCCTAAATGGATACACAAGTCCAAAGAGGATAATGTCTGGGCAAATGTTATGAAACCCTGACTCCATTTACATAGCTACAATGGGATCCACAATTGCTAGTGAGGGGTGCAAACTCACAGCCACATATCAGTCTTTCCCCCCACCTGGAGTTCAAGGCCAGCAACGAAATGATCAGGATAGATTATTTATTCTGATGAGAGGCAGTAACTTTGGTGACATCCAGATTTGTTTATGTAAGAATCAGCCTTGATAGGGAGAAAAAAGGGAAAATGTAAAGTGAACCAGAAAGGTCTATAAGCAAAACTCTTTGAAGCAAAGTTTTGTTTTTATGTCTTGAATTTCACTTGTGGGTTCTTAATAAATTTATTTGATTTTTTATAAATTTATTTTTATAAATAAAGTTATTTGTTTGTTGTTCTGTTTGGGGGCCACACCTAACACCTGTCTGTGCTAATGTGCTAAGGAAACATTTCAGGCATGACTTGGGGAGTTATAAGTGTAACTGGGATTAAACCCAGGTCAGCTGTGTGCAAAGAAAAAATTTTACCTATGATACTATCTTATAGACCCCTATAAGATAAACTGTGATAGCTATCTCTGATGTAGTGGTGATTTATTCCAAAGTTAATTCATGCAAAATGTTTTTAACATAATTCTAATGAGCTAAATGGTAAGATTCACCCTCCAAATAATATCTTTATAGGGTTGTGAGTAATGCTTTCAATCTAGTCTGAACCTAGATTATTTTTTCTCATTTGTAGTACATATGGTTTGAAATAGATGGTCTCTGAGGTCCCTTTAACTCTGTTTTGTGATTGTAACAAACTGTACATGTAAATGGAGCCCGATAGAATTTTGGATCTGGAAGAGATTCTGGAATGTGCTGTATTTAAAATTGTTCTGCTAGTTGTGGAGGCATTTTGTTTTTGTTTGGATGCTCACCCAGAAATACTTGGGGATTACTCCTGGTTCTGTGCTCAGGCATCACTTCTAGCAGGATTCAGGGGACTCTGTGGGATTCAGGTAATTAAACCTGAGTTAGTCACATGCAACACTACACTGTCTCTCTTACCCTCATAGAGTAATTTATGTTTTAAAAACATTTATTTAGAAAGTCTATATAGATAGTACAGAGGGTAGGGTGCTAGCTTACCTTGCATGTGTCAGATCTGAGTTTGATCCCCAGCAGTTCATATGGTCCCCAGAGTCCCACCAGGAGTGAGCTCTGAGCACAGGAGTAAGTGCTTAGCTCTGCCAGTGTGGCTCAAAAAACAAAGAACAACTTAGCAAATGTCTTACATGCCAGGAAGCATACAACCACCATCAGGTATTTGCTCACATGCATTTCAGAAGTTTTGTTCTTTAAGAATTGTTATTGCCTTCAGGTATGGAAAAATCAAATCCGTGACAATTATTTAACAACACATAGACAGAAAATAGAAGAACAGAATCTTGAGCTCAACTACCTTGGGTTACCATTTCTATCTGCTTAAACTTGACGAGATTCTCTTTGACATGGCCTCTCCTCAATCTCAATGGCCTGTGTAACTCCAAAGTTTCTTATTTCCACATGTGAGCCACCCCATTAACTTACTGGCCTCCCACAGTTCAAAGTCAAGCTTTTTCCATTTCAAAGAGCCTCGATTCCTTTAAGTTTGCTCATTGATCCTCAGACTCTGCGTAAATTGCTGTGCAGACAAGTGACCATTCTGCCTGTCATTCATTCCAAGAGAGGAAGATGTCTTTAGCATTTGTTCCAGGTAAGATATTATTCCAGATCCCGATCCCTGTTTTTCTCACAGAAGCTTCATAGCTTTATATAAGGCACACAGTCTAGATCACTCTCCATGACAGGCTGACTGGCACTTGCTTCTACAGGCACCTGCTCTCTTTCTTCTTTCCTCCATTTGTTCCTTTGCCCACTTTGCAAGCAATTAGCATGATTGAATCCCTAATAAGCCAATTTACTCCAGCCCACATACATAGATGTTTTTCTCCTAATATATCAATTAATTCAACTCTCATTGAGGGGACTGTCATGTTTACAATATCAGAGTCAGGATCCACGTGTTTTTTTTTTTTTTTGAAAGAAATAAGATGGTAAGTTTAGCTTTTGAGGGGAAAAAAGGCTCATCTTTTTGGAGTAGTGACTGGTTGTAGTATTGCTGTTGCTAGGAGTTTCTTGTCTTAGTCAAAGGCCTCAGCAAGGACTTAAGAGTCATTTTCAAGATTAGTTTCATAAAGGGGAAATAAAGAGGCAGAAATCTACAAAGATCTGTTTATATTGAGTACAAGGAAGGAGTCAACTTCTGTGGCAGAAGTGCTCAATTTTTTCTCCTCCACAAACTTTAGGATTATGTGGATAGCATCAAAGCATCATCATAAAATATCATCAAAATATCATCAAAATTGTCCTAAATGTTCCAATAGTTCTAATTTGAATGAAGGAAGTTCAGCAACAGCACCATATAATATGAACTTAAAGAATTTACTGCATAGCACTAGTGGATCAATAATTGATTGGTTTCTCATATAGCCCATGGGCAAATATACTTCAGAGGAGGATGGTATTCTTGCTTTTCTCTACATTTCTCAGATAATTGGACTTCTTACTGGAACCCAGAAGGCTACTACTGAATCATCATTAGACTTCTATTTAAAAGAAATAATGTCAAATGTTAGTCTAGGGAAGGTATCAACATATTTTTGGAAGAGTATCAAAATAATAAGTGGAATCCAGATGCTACTAATTAAGTATAAAAGGGATATTGTCATATTTGTATAGCAAAATGAAGACCATTGAGGAAAGAAGATCCTGGTTTGAGAAAGGTAGAAGATATGTTAAAAAATATTCTGTATTATCAGTATTTCAGCATTTCTGGGATAAAATTAAAATACATTTCTATGTGGATTATGGATGAAAATCTTGGGACAGAACTAGATTCTTTGAGCAAAACAAGCTAGAATTACACTGTGGCTACATACAGTGAAATACATTCTAATAACTGTAGCTCTGTGGAGATCAGAAACACTGAATTCTATATCTCTAAAGATGCTTAAGCACATATGAGTTCAAGTTACAGGAATATTGCAGCACTGTTTGGCAAAAGAGTCAAGAAATTCTTAGTTTCTTTTTATGATCAAAGATCATATTTATCAGGCTTATATCCTTGTTTACAATATAACCTGTTTCTTGATATTAATTTAGAAAAGAGAAAGAAATCTGGGGACTAGCAGGTACCATGGTGTTCATCATGAATTTACCCTGAATGTTGGTATCTCAATATCAGCATAATATTTCACTTCAGTCTATATAATTGTTTAAAAATCAGTGCCTCTAAATCTTGCCACAGAATCAAATAACTTAAACTGTCAATATTATCAATAGGATTTTAGAAACATAATCGTAAGTGAATAACATATTAATAAAAACCAATTGACCATACCCTTATTGATATAAAGAATAAATAAATTGCTATGGCATATATATGCTTACAGAAATATCAATAAGCTTGAAAATAAATACCCCAAACACATTAAATATTCAACATTCATTTGCAATTACTTATTCATTCATTTTCCCACTTGCTTGTGACAGCTCAGCATCTTGCAGGGCTGGAGTCTCTCCCAGGATCTCAAGATCTCAGATGGGACCCAAGCCCAAACTGAGTGACCTACCACTACATATAACACACACACACACACACACACACACACACACACACACTCACTCACTCACTCACTCACTCCAACTCGGATGACTGAGATATGTTAATGCACTTCTTGTTCACAGTTTTGGAATGTGGGAGGAAACTGTAGCCCTTGAGAGAAACTGTTCACTGACTCCTGGAGAATGTGTAACATCACATGGTAGCCCCAAAGGAGATGATGTTTTTTGTTGGTGGTGCTACAATGAAAAGACATTGAACAGAAACTGTGTGAGCTAGTAGTTTCTTCCCCAGGAAACTGATCAGAAATATGCAACTAGACTTTCAAATTAGGTAAGGTAACATCTCTGGAAATGTTTGAGTTAGCCTGCCCAGAATATATAGCCTGTTGGAATACAATGGAAATTATTTGTTTTCAAGACTTTTTGACTAATGAAAAATAATAGTAAGTGCCTATTATTAGATGGAAAAGTGTCTGAATATTTTTGAGCTATAGCATTTAGAGGTAGGAATTTATTCTAAAAGACATATCCAACATTATGTACAGTATTCAGAATAATAAAAAGCTTTTTCCCTTTAAGAATCTTTCATGAGTTTATTTTGCCATCCTTTAGTGTTTAATCACAATCCTTCTTGTCTAAAAGGAAAATTAAATTGCCCCAGTGTTCAGCTCTTTGTTCATGCAAATAAATTAAATCTTGTTGTGAAATCCATTGTTAATATAAAAATCTAATTTTGAATTCTTAGTTGCATCCAGTTTCTTAGAACAGATAATACCACAACTATCAATTACTTAAATTCCTTTTTTATTTCAGTTGTAATAATGATAAAATATTTCAGGTTGCCAAAAGGAAATTTTTGTAAACTTGGAACTATGAAGATTTCTCTCGCATCTAAGTTGTATAAAAGTTCACAGATTTTATAAAGAAAGTTACAAAGCATTATTTGTAAACAGAAAAATAAATGATCTTTTCTACACACTGAAACATTTTAACTCTTTGAAGTAATGCTTATTATTTATTTATACTATATTATGCACCACTAATTAATGTGCCCAAATCACATATAACTTTAAGCAAAAAAAAAAATGTTGAGGAGATGAAGAAATAGTACAGGAGAAAAGCTATTAGTCTTACATATTATAGACCCTGGTTCGATCCTCAGCACCACATATGGTTCCTCAACCACTGCAGTGTCACCTCTGAGCACATAGCTCAAGTGAGCAGATTTTTGATCAAGGAAAATGTACAGGCCCATTTCTACTTCAGCTCATATTTCATTGGCCCAAACAGATTATATTGTTGACTGAAACTACTCAATTGAATAAGCCTGTTGATACAGAAGATAATTCTCCAATATCAAAAGAGAGTTGAAAATGTATTAAAGGTAGCCAGAGAGAGTAGAGAAGGTAGGACTTCAGTCTGCAGCATCATTGCCAGATCTTTACATTACCCCATAAGTCCCCTGATCATTCCCAGGTGTGATATGAATCTCTGAGCGCAGAGCCAGGAGTAAACCCTGAGCAAGATATGTAACATATGTTAGATAATATGATTGGGTTCTTTTTTGTCACAGTTATAAACTTGTTAATGATGGACTCTCAGTCACAAAATGTACAACACCCTTCAACAGTGCACACTTTCTACCACCATTGTCCCCAGTTACCCTCCCACCCTCTTCCCCGCTCTCTTCCCTGCCTGCTTCTTCCTCTTCTACGATCATTGAAGAATCTGAAATCATTGAATCTGTGGAAAAGTGGAGGTGGCCTGTATCTGAACTCTTTTTTTTTGGGGGGGGCACACCTGGTGACGCTCAGGGGTTACTCCTGTCTATGCACTCAGATGTCGCTCCTGGCTTGGCGGAACATATGGGACAACGGGGATCGAACTGTGGTCCGTCCAAGGCTAGCGCAGACAAGGCAGGCACCTTACCTCTAGCACCACCACCCGGGCCCAAGAACTCTTATTGTGCTTTCTAGGTTGTACTCGATTTCTTCTGTTCCTGGATGCTCAGAACAGACTCTATTGGTTCCTTCTTCAATTATGTCTCCAAAAGTCATTTATTCCTTAGGAGACACAGCATTACTTTATTATCTTTTGTTTTCAAATTCCAAGTCATCGTTGTGTATTTTCACTATCTCCATTGCTTGTATGTCAGACTCACCCCAACCCCCCCAAAATGCTCTCTTAAATTAAAACATAATAAAACAAAATATAGAGACATTGTGAGAAAAAGCAAGATAATTCATTCATGGACTCAGCAATGAATTATGATTTTGCAATTATGAATGCAATTTGGCACTTTTCTTTCCCTGTTCAATCACAAATAAATACCCTCAGGAATAAAAAGAACAAAGAAAATGCTTTGAGTATACATCAGCATTTTTATCTTTTAATTTCTTTTTTTTCTCTTTTAATTTCTTTTTTTTTTTTTTGGGTCACACCCGGCAGTGCTCAGGGGTTACTCCTGGCTCCATGCTCAGAAATTGCTCCTGGCAGGCATGGGGGACCATATGGGGCACCGGGATTTGAACCGATGATCTTTTGCATGAAAGGCAAACGCCTTACCTCCATGCTATCTCCCGGCCCCCCCTCTTTTAATTTCTTACCTTCATATTTAGATGCCTCCTTGCAATATCCCAATTATTGAAACATATTCTGTCTCCCTGTTGATAATTTCTTATCTACTAGTTTAATTCGTGGAGGGAGAGTGAATGAATGCAAGATAATGGCACACTTGCATAGTTCTAGATAGCTATGTTTTTTCTAGAAGCCATTACTTTGGGGTTTTGGGTAACAACCAGTAATGTTCTGGTGTTAATCCTGGGTCTGTGCTCTGAAATTACTCCTGTGGGCTTGGGGGACCCAAGGCAATGCTCTACTCACCGTACTATCTCTCTGGCCTCCAAGAGTATTTTTTCAACAAAAATATTTTCATCATGGAACCAATTTGTCGATAAGGTAATTGTATCAGAAAAAGTAAAAATAAATAAAGATATTTATATATCTTTTTCTGTAATGGTAACCATTCGCAATGGCAATGTGCTTGTGGTGGTGGGGGTAGGGGAAATTGGAAGAATGAAATGTCAGCAATCAAACTCAGATCTGGCATATACTAAGAATATAGTCTACACACAAGCCAACTCTTCCAGTCCTGGTTTGGTTTTAGTATTCCACTTGATTCAGTGCTATGATATTTTTAATATCATACAAATGATAGCACTACTAAACATCATATGATCAATGATAAGTGTGCGGAGGTCTTACAATCATAGATGATAAGAATTACATGATTCACTTTATTAAAAGTATAAGAAAACGTATGGGGAGTCTGAAAATAAAGTTCAATTGCTGCTAAACTAAAACTGTTTATGAATACTTTTGTGAGAACTGTCATCCCAGTGATCATGGAAAATTTATTTCACTACCTTTGTCATAAAAGAAATTATATTTGATTAAATGACATGCACCCTCTACTTTCATCCTACGACATGAGACTCCTATATATACAATCTGAGAATCATATAAATTTACTAATTCTATTCATCCCTGCTACCTTTTTGAGAATAAAATTGATAACGATTCTCTTTGAACGAATTACATGGTTAGATATTTCTCTTTGTCATTACTCAAATTTCTTCATTTCACACAAGTCTATGCATAGACTTTCATCTAATGAAAACTATTTTGCTAATACTTATGCTTTCTTATGTACACTGAACTATGAAAATAATTTTGATATATACAATTTCCCTCCATCCACTCACATAATATCTGAAGTATTTATTATTATTATTATTTGAACTTTATAGGGGGATGAACAAAGATAAAATATGTCAAATAAATTTTTATAGTAAAGAGTTGCAACTGCACGCCCAAGGGTTCTACTATATTCTTTCTAACATGGTTACAGAACAATTTATATGTATATATCTATACCCATATAATGCATTATATTGATTTAATTGCAATTAATATGCTTGCAGAATTTCTGTACCAGTTCCTCTACCATCTCGTCAGGATACTTCTGCCATTGTCTGGAATCCCTTTTTGCTCCTCAGGTTTGACATTTTCCAGTTGTTTTCATCATGTGTCAGGTTGGTTTCTTTTGGGGATTGTTTGATCAGTTTTTTGTTCCTTTGTACTTCAATACAAATGAGATCATCTTGTATTTGTCTTTTACTCATTGACTCACTTCACACCCTCATGTCTATCCAAGTTGCAGCAAATTGCTCTTTTCTCATACCTGTGTAGTATTTCATTGTATATATAGACCATATTTTTTTATCCACTCATCTATAATTGGGTACTTAGGTAATTTCCAGATATTAATTATTGTAAATAATACTGCAATGAATATAGGTGTACAAGTATTCTTTCAGATTAATAATTTGTAACTTTAGGGTAGAATCACTGGATAGTGTAGAAATTCTATTTGCAATGTTCTCATGAACATTATATCTCCAATTTCAAAGAGGCTGAATTTTCAACAACACTACCAATAATAAAAAAGAATTCTTTATTCACACATCCCAATAGCATTTATTGTTTCTGGTCATTTTTATATAGACCATTCTTGCTAGTGTGAGGCAATATTTCATTGCTGTTCTGAAAACCAGTAATGATGAACTTTTTCCAAATGCCTGTTGGCCATTTTTATAGAGGCAGTTCATAACTCTCAAATTTCAAGACCATTATTTATCAATTCTCCAGCTAATTAGATATAATAGCTTGTTATTTAATAACCTTTCCACCAAATTTATCATGCATTATTGAAATTTGGGGACAAAATAAGAATCAATATCCTCCTTACACTTAAATAAATAGTTCCATGATTTCTAATGAATACAGGTTTCTTGAAAATTGTAAAGAGGGTTTTGTACTTCGGTAGGAGAAAGTTTTGCACAAACAGAATTTAAGTATTTGGCTCAGAAGCTGGATGAAATGTCTTGATTAAATATTAGGACTAGGTATGTGATAGAACATTTAAATGTAGTCCGATAGAACATTTAAATGTAGTTCAGGTATGTATTATGCACCACTAATTAGATATGGTGAGAAATATAGCATCATCCCTTTTCTTTTGCTTTACTACCAGAAAAATCTGGAGATTTTATATTGTAAAGACTTTTAATAAAAAAAGACCTTATGATCAACATTAGACTTTGAATCGCAAAAAATTGACCTATAAAAGATTATAGATTTTAGTATGATTTTTCTTTCATGAAGTATTTATTTTGTCCAATTTTCTTGTTTGTCCACAAACAAATGTGGACATAGGGTAGAAGAGAAAGAAACCTTAGGATGAATCAAAAATTGCCTCTGCCTTTGGGAAAATTGTGGTAGAACCATGGAAAAGATCAATATGAAGTTCAATGTGTTCCAGAAGTCTGTATTCTGCCTGTTAAGTTTAAGATATTAAATAATTATATGTGATAGCCTAAAACTCCAAGTAGCTCTTTAATATAAAAGTATACATTAAAGAACAGGTATCAAAATAGCCATGTAAAATAATGGGAATAGAATTAGAGATAGTTTCCCAGGACTAAAATAAAAGTCAATCATCAATAAATGAACCCAGAAAGGAGCAAATATTTTCCAATAGCTTCAAATTTTTCCAATAAGACTTTTTATAGGATGAATCAAAATGCATGTAGAAACTAGGAAAAAATTAATGTAGAAAGACAGAAATTGAATCCAGGGACTTGTATATGTACTGTAACACTGAGCACTGAATCCAGTCTGGAAAATTGTTGTTTAATTTTGTTTCTGTTTGTTTGTTTGTTTGTTTTGGCCATACCCGTTTGATGCTCAGGGGTACTCCTGGCTAATTGCTCAGAAATTGCCCCTGGCTTGGGGACCATATGGGATTCTGGGGGATCGAACCACGGTTCTTCCTTAGCTAGCGCTTGCAAGGCAGACACCTTACCTCTAGCGCCACCTCGCCAGCCCCTAATTTTGTTTCTAAGTGATATTACAGCAAGATATTACAGCAACTCTGTATGCTGATATAACAGAAATTAAAAATAAAAACAGGATTATATGTGGAAAATATTTTGCATATTTGATAGGTCAAATCTGGTGAGATTCAAATATTAAACTTGGGTCAGCTATATGCAAGGCAAAAGCTTTACTTACTGTACTATGTCTCAGGTCCCACTTTAAATATTTTGTAACTCACCCTTTCACTTTTCACTGTTAATTGAATTGAATGTTTGTATCATTGCGATATTGATTTTGAATAAAATCATATTTGATATATGAAATACTTTCCAGTGACAGAGTGAATCCTTTTCACTTATTTGGTGAGGATTAGTTTCTAAAATTTCTGCAGAATTGAGCCCAAAATTTCAAATGACAATAAAGAATGATAGGTAATGGGTGTTATGTGCCAAAAAGTAAAGTATGCATGTGGGATCTTCAAATAGCTTTAGAGATGATTGATTCATTGATAACAGATTATGACATAAAGAGACATCATTATAATACAAGTTAATGGAAAGAAAAAAAGTTAAGCAACATGAACAGGTAGTCCCTGAAAATAAAAAAGACAGAGTTTGGATCCCAGTGTTACTATGGAAAATATCTTCCTTTCTGTAAGACAGTAATAACTGAGTATAAGGCATTTTGTGATGTGATGCTTATCATTTAAGATTTGCCTTCACAGTTTTCTCATCTCTCAGGCAGATTTATTACATAACATTTTGTTTTTGTAACACTATGCTGTACTTTTCCATCATCCTATGCTTAAAATGTTTTTTCCACACTTCCCTCTTTCTCTTCAACTTCACCTAACACCAAAATCCTTGTCAAGACAACTTTCCTGAATTTAGATTTAGATTTTACCTCTTTTTCTATTGCGTCTGAGTAAAATGAATTTCTATTGCCTTACCCCCATATGGCTTTTTATTATTATTCCATGAATATTTTGTTGCATTTCTTGTTGATCTTTCAAATGTTGATTAAAGACTGAATGTATCTCGTCTAAACCCCTGTGTTCCGATTCAAATTCTCAGTGCCTCTCTCTTACTATGTTTTAAATATGTATTCAATTGAAAATTGAGCACTATATGGTGCTGATCCAATATGATTGGCATCTCATAAGAAGAGGAAATACAGATAGGAAATAACATATGAAATATGGTTGCAAATGTGCTTAAAATAGAGCAAACTCTGTGGGGATGTATGCAGGTAAAGGTACAACAAAAAATAGCCATGTGCAAGCCAACGCAAGAAGCCCTGAGATAAACTAAACATATACTTCCTCATCATGGACATCCAGTAGCCATGATGTTGTGCTAGTTCCTATTAATATCCTTCAACTTTTTTTCCACCTACAGATCAGCACCTGCTCTGACTGCACTGACTGATAGCTATAATCACTTGCTAGACCACTGGTTTTCAAACTTACTGCATTTGTCTACTAACTCCAGTTTGTAGACAGGCAATTGAAGACCAGACCAGTGGTTGATGCCCCCAATTCATATAAGCAATCATAGCCACTAATACATTACAAATACTAATAGCCTTCAGAGAAATATTATTATTAAAATTAATATTACTTTGTCTCTTTTTCATGCATCTTATTCTAACAACAAATGCTCTCATTTTCTACACATTTATAAAATATGGATAATTTATTAGGCAAATGAAAATAACACATGGGAATGACTTATGAATTGGAGCAAATTATGAACCACTTGAATATGGTATGAGGGCATTTAATATTTCAAGGTCAGAGATATTTGTCAAATTTAATTGTCTTATTCATATGTTTTTGTACTTTATTTTCACTTTTTTTTACCACACCCAGTATTGCTCAGGGCTTACTCTTGGTTCTGTATTATTGGAACACTCCTGGAAGTTCTCAGGGACTATATGTGATGCCAGAGATTAAAAGTAGGTCAGGTGCATACAAGAGAAGCATCCTGCCCTATATACTATTGCTCTGGCCCAATATATGGAACCCTTCATGAATTTTCATGCCATCCTTATACATGGGCTATGCTAACCCTTTTTTTTTTATCTTTCCTATACATGTTTTTAAGGCTATTGTTGGAAAGAAGACCTTTGCTTACTCGTAGTAAATTAATACCTCTAAAGATTAATTTGCCAAAATGTAAACTAACTTCCAAACCTATTGACTTTGCTCTTTAGAGTAAAAACCAGGTACATGTCTTTTCCAGACGTAAACAAAGGCACCATTACTCTTCCAGGTATAAGGAGAGCACCTCCTCCCTAGAGCTCTTAGTGTGTCAGTCTCAAGTGCTTTTTCCCACTCAAATTATTCCTTTTCTAATGAGGAGGGGAAAAAGTATGTTTACCTAGCAATTTTTTTTCCAATTTCCATAGTTTTAGTTAAAGCATTCCAATGCAATGTTGCCATACTTTGACAAATCCCAGATTTGCTGGCTAGGATCTGATGGATCCCAAAGGTTTGGTGTACACTACACAGAAAACCAGGATCATGTTGTTAGAGGGATTCCATTCCTTATAAACAGAACTGCAATTTTTACCTGACTTGATTTTACTGTAAAGAACAGGACATTTTATTGTAAAGAACATAAAAGCAAACAATTATTTAAGCTTCTAGAATAGCTCTAGTGAGAAGATTGGGGGGGGGAATAAAACAAACAACAGCAACACTAAAAGACTTTGCTTTTGCATTAATCGGGTTCCAACATCTTGCCCCATGGACCTTTATTTTTTTTCAATGCTTGATTTAGGGCTGAGAAATAGAGAACAATAAACCTTGTTCTGTCTAAACAAGCTATGAGTCTACAAACCTACTTGGAGAGCTAAGTAAGCAAAGAAGCCTTGAGATTTTTCTCACCTTCCTAATACTTGTTTTTTGTTTTGGAGTCTGTTGGTGGGAATGTTCAGGGTTCGGGGCTCGGGATGATTCCTAGCAGGGCTCAGTAAGCCTTTTAGTTTGAATTTAGGAAGGCAGGACTCTACCCTCTGTACTATCATTCTGTCCCTATTATTGTAATTTTTTATTAAACTCTTTTTTTTTTTTTGGTTTTTGGGTCACACCTGGCAGTGCTCAGGGGTTACTCCTGGCTCCATGCTCAGAAATTGCTCCTGGCAGGCACGGGGGGGGGGGGGGGCATATGGGGCACCGGGATTCGAACTGATGACCTTTTGCATGAAAGGCAAACGCCTTACCTCCATGCTATCTCCCGGGCCCTTTATTAAACTATTTTTTTCCTCTCTGACTTTTGTTTCTAATTTTGAAAAGCACAGTCATTATTCTCCAGTTTTACTTCTAGATATTGCTCCTCATTATTCCTTATGTAGTAGAGTCAAACCTTCACCAAGGACTCATTCCCATTAGAGCAGTGCTTCTCAATTAATTTTCTGTCATGCTCCCCTAGGAAGAAAACATTTTTCGCAACCCCCTACCCCGCGTGACTGTAAATAGTATCATTATTAAAAAAAAAACTTTAACCTGCAGAACAAAAATATATCAAATAATTTGAACTGATTTTTTAAATCAGAGGTGATGTCTGGATTAATGGATACAATGAGCACATTTTGCAATGCATAGCTTTCGAAGTGGGGGTTTGAAGCAGGACACAGCAACTCTCAGCTCCAGAGACATAGAGAGACATAAACACAGGGCTTAGCTTATTATGACAGTGTTTGCAGAGGTCAAAGGCGCTCCCCCTTTATGGAGCCTCGTGCCCCCCCCTCGGGGTCCACCCAACTAATTTTTTGGGTTTTTTTTTTTGGTTTTTGGGTCACACCCGTCAGTGCTCAGGGGTTACTCCTGGCTCCATGCTCAGAAATTGCTCCTGGCAGGCACGGGGGACCATATGGGGCACCGGGATTCGAACCGATGACCTTTTGCATGAAAGGCAAACGCCTTACCTCCATGCTATCTCCTGGCCCCGACCCAACTATTTGAGAACCACAGCATTAGAGACATCTTTCCTCTGGCTAGTGGACTTTGATCCTTTCAACCATATTAACTCCACCGCTTTGTAACTACTCTTTCCTTTTCCCATTTCCTGAAAAGGTAACAAAGGTTATAAAGTTTTAAAGAGACTGGCTCAGGGATCCAAGATGCAGAAAGAGCCCAATGACAGAAAGCTCTCTCAGACCATGGCTATATCAGTGTTCCAGTCTTCAAGACCCTTGGATTTAATTTACTTTGAGTTAATATACTTTAATGTACTTCGAATTAACCTCCTTATAAACTGTGTGAATCAAACATTGCATTTGCATAGATGCATATTTTTCTTTACATGCAGGGGAAAACATCCAGCAGTGATCAGGACTAACACATAGCTCTGCAATCAATTATGTGCTCCTCAGGGGACCTAGGGTCAAACCCATGTCTGCCATGTGCAAGACAAGCACACTGCTTGATGCAGTATGTGTAGACACATCTTATTTTTCTTTTTTATATTTATACAGAACATCATCAAATATGACTGAAAACTTCCTATGTTCAATATGAAATATCAAGACATAAAAGACAATGATACAAAGAAATAAAGTTTGATCCCTTATTACTTTTTTTACCAAAAAGGTAGAGTTAAACAGATTAAGAAACTTAGTTATTACTGTTTTTGTGGTAGAAATTTTTCATGGAGAGAGAAGTTGGAGTTTTACAATATGATGCATTATTTTCTCTAATTCGTCTTTTCCTGAACAACTCCAGCTCTTTCAAAACAAATCCGTCTTGTTAAAACAGAAGGCTTTTTCAGGTTTTGAGTAGCTTCCAGTATTTAATAAAGATGGAGAAAAATCTAAATATTTCAACTATTTGATAGGAAATATGGATTTCCAACTTCAGAGCACCACCAGAGTACTTCTTGAGTACAGAGCCAGGGATAGCCACTTAGCATTACTGAGTGTGGCCCCCCTAAACATTCATCAAAAAAAGGAAAATAAAATTACCAGAATTGCTGCTCTAATTCCATGTGAATTCATGTCTGGTCCACATTATAAAACTGAAGGAAACCTAATCTCCTCTCCTATGCCACCATTTTTTTTATTGGTTTTGGGTCACACCGGGCAGTACTCAGGGGTTACTCCTGGCTCTATGTTCAGAAATTGCTCCTGGCAGGCTCAGGGAACCATATGGGATGCCAGGATTCGAATCACCATCCTTCTGCATGCAAAGCAAATGCTTTACCTCTCTCCCCCCCTTCCTATCATTCTTGAATTAAAGCTGAGATTTTTTTTTTGTCCAAGTTTTTTAGTCCAATTTTTATTTTAGTTTAAAGCTCTCTGTCTATAAAAAAATGTCTTTCGGTCAAATGTCTAAGTTTAACTTTGTTTATAAGAGATGCCAATGTGTATATAGAAATACATGTATGTGTTTGTGTGTGTATACTGCTCATCTTCACACAATAACAGCCTTTATGTAAGTCAACACTTTTCCAAGCGAAAAGGCCCTGAGCTTTCATGAAGGAAAAAAGTTGTCCTGCAATTGTGGAAAAGGCTCAGGGGGAGCAACAGTAGCAGAGGTAAAGAAAATTATGAGAACATGCCAAGAGACCCCCAAAGACAGAGGCTGTACCAGATGCAAATGTTTGGAGCTCTGGCCCCATTATTTTGCACAGCTGTGTTATAAATGGGGTGTACCAGAATTTCTTGGCCTGTGTCACAAGACAGTTAATAGAGGAATAAAAATAATGTTACCTTCAGACCGCTCTCCCCCAGAATATGTACTTCTATGAGTTGAACATTTCTGAGCTCTCCTTAAGGTGTATAGGCTCAGAATACTAAGAAAAATTAGCCTGTGATATCACCTAGTTTTTAATAATGTCTGTGTTTGGCAAAGGAAGGATGTTGCTCTTTGTCTCCCTCTGTCTCTCAGTAAAGAAAGATAGCAGAAGCCAGATTAGATGGCCACTTGAGCTCCAGAAGGTGGAAAAAGACAGCAGGAAAGATCATTTTAACAGAAATCATCCATTCATTCATTCTCTCCAAATGCCATTGAATAGCCAGGCTAATATTAGTGAGTTATACCAATTGCTGAGTAAAGTCTAAGACAGTTCTGGGATTGCAAGAATACTGACAGAAATTCACAATCTACTGAAAATGATGTTTGAAATGCCAAAACATCTGGTGTCTTCTAGAATATCTATCTATCTTAAATCTCTCAAGTGAATTATGAGTGTGAAATAATACTGTTTTCTTCCATGCATCAAAATTCTAAAGATATTATTTTAATTTTTATCACAGAAATCGCTTGATAGGAATGAAGGCTAAGTCATCAGTGAAGAAACTGGGTACTTCAGAAATACCACAGAAGGAATGAAGAGCTGCAAAGACATTGAACAGTGTGTTCATGTCCTGCAGACCTTTGAGAAAAACAACATATTTTCTATTGATTTCCAACTTTTAACAAGCCAGATGTAATTATAAACAGAATGTAAAGGCATGGAGAGAAAATGATTTTGGAAAGACACAGGCAACTATTTCTGTTAGATAGAAGTTTCCCTCTGTGAAGATAAGGCAGACAGGGAGTAGCAGTTAAAAGGGAAACTTTTTGTGTTTCCTGTTGTCTGTACACAAGAGCATTTTCCAAGTAGAATTAGGTTTAAATTTTGTGTCACTTGATGCTGATTTTCACCTTAATGTTGATCCTAAATACAAAGGCTCATTTGAAAGCTCATGCGCAAATATTAAAGTCAATGATGCTGAATTTCTAATATTCTTGTACTTGGATGACTGAATTCTGGCCACAAACCCACCCACTTCAATAAATTTTTGGTCCTAATGTTTAAATTTGTCACAAACATTAGTGAGAACTCAAATATAATATATGCAATCTGATTAAAATTCAGCACAAATTTCTTGACCATTTCACCTGAAGGAGCAAATGTCCTAGCATTCTAAATGCTTAAATTTGACAGAGCACCAATGTTATTTAATTCACATGCTACTCCTTTCAAGAAAGGATCCACTCAAATCTGTAAGGCACATTGCTAGTACATGCAAGTAACTGAGAGATAACATTCTGATCAAGATACCTCATTGGACACATGTCTATTTTTGCCATAGAATTCAGATTTTGTGTCACCAGTACCTGTTCTTCAGTCATGCAGCACACCATTTCTGCATCTTCTAGGTGAAGCAATTTAAAATTCCCCACCCTAGCTAAAATAATGTCAATATACTTAATATTCTACAAAATACTCTGTTTGGGGGCCACAATTGTTGGCATTTGGGGCTTACTCCTATTTCTGCAATCAGGGGTCATTCATAGTAGTACTGAGAGGACCATAAGGGATGCAGTGGATTGAACCAGGTTGGCTACTTGCAAGACAAATAGACTTACATACCTGCTTATCATACATTGCTCTGGCCCTTGTTCCACCAAAAAACTATGATGACAGCAAAATACCATTTTAAAATAAGTGATATACTCTGAAATTAAGGGAAACTACAGCAGTGGTCCTCAAACTTTTTAAACAGGGGGCCAGGATTGTTCATTGTCCCTCAGACCATCGGAGGGTTAAACTATAGTAAAAACAAAAACTATGAACAAATTCCTGTGCACACTGAATCTATCTTATTTTAAAGTAAAGAAACAAAACAGGAGCAAATACAATATGTGGTATATACACTGTAGTTTGGACCATTTCTCTACAGGATAAGAACCTGAAGAATTCATAGTAAAACCGATGACATGGAACTAAAGAATTAGTGGATGTGTCTAAGTTAAATTTTATAGTCTTTCGGGACTATGCTTTGTTCCTTTAGACTTAAGAATCCCTTTAAGAAGGGCATGTTGGGGCCAGGCAGTGGTGCTAGAGGTAAGGTGCCTGCCTTGCTTGCGCTAGCCTTGGATAGACCGCAGTTTGATCCCCCGGTGTCCCATATGGTCCCCGAAGCCAGGAGCAACTTTTGAGCGCGTAGCCAGGAATAACCCCTGAGCTTCACCGGGTGTGACCCAAAAACCAAAAAAAAAAAAAAAAAAAAAAAGCCAAGAAGGGCATGTGTGTATGTATTTGTTTATTGCTTAAATTTGTATGTATCTGTTTATTGCAGGGTTTCTATTCTTTTTTTTTTTTTTGGTTTTTGGGTCACACCCGGCAGTGCTCAGGGGTTACTCCTGGCTCCATGCTCAGAAATTACTCCTGGCAGGCACAGGGGGACCATATGGGGCACCGGGATTCAAACCGATGGCCTTTTGCATGAAAGGCAAATGCCTTACCTCCATGCTATCTCCTGGGCCCCAGGGTTTCTATTCTTAATTAAAAATTATGTGAAAAAGTAAGAGCAAGGAGAAGAAATCTATATGGCATGTATCTGAGATTTAGTTTATGCAACACAAAACATGTCATATATACATGTTTATAGTAATAATTTAAAAATTGGGTTTGGTAACCTTCAAACATAATAATTAAAACTATTGCAATAGAAAAATGATTTTATAGTGACCCAAGGGTAACTAAAATTGAGGTCACAATAAAACACATAGTAGTTTTATAGGCCTATTCAAAACCAAGAAAATTTAGACTTTCTTTTCCCACAATATTAGAAAGGAATTTATTTGTATTCTTACAACCAAAACTATCAGTCTCCAAGTGCAAGTGAAATGTGGGGGTCTTTATTTTTTTCTACTGTCCTTTATTTTTAATTTTATTATTCAACAAACATGGTTAATGCTGAGTTCATTGTCTAGTTTAAAATCAATTTTAAGTCCTCACTATATAATACAGCAGCTAAAGAATTGCCTTGCATTTGGCTGTTTGATTCCCAATGCCCTATATGGTCCCCTAAGCATGCTAGAACAATTTCTGAGTGAAGAGTTGGGGGTAAGAACTGAACACAATTGGTTGCAGCTCAAAAATATTTTTAATATTTAAATATTTAAAAATATTTTTCTGTATGGTCCTTATCCTAAAAAGAAAAGTAGAAACTCATTTTTCTAAGCTTTGTTTTTCCTAAATTCTTTCAGTCTTATAAGACTTCATTAAGTTCATAAGAGTCTATAGACTGGTTCATCACCATAATCCACTCAGATACCAGCAGGGCACATGAGGTCTTGGACTGCACCACAGGTGAAGTAGAAGGGAGGGAGACCTGACAGCAGGACTCATCTCCTGCACTACAACCCTGCTTAAAACCTGTAGGACAGAAAAGGACTTGGACCAAGCCACAGATAGGATAGGAGGGAGGGAGACTTGAGAGCAGGGCTCAATATCCATGCAGTCACTGCCATAACCCAGTTCAGATGCTGCAGGGCAGAGGAGGTATCTGTCCACCAAATACCACTTTAAAAAAAAAAACCTTAAAATTCCAACACCCAAATCACCCTATGCAAAGAAAAATAGGAAAACTTAGGAAGACATCAACAGCTGGAGATATGGAGAGAAACAGATTTCCAAGTCTTCCAAAATGCACAACATTAATAAAGACCGAAATCAGCATTTAAAATCTTAGCAATGGAATTTAAAGAATAACTAACCAAAGAAATTAAAAAATCCATAGACAAGCAATTCATCCAACTTAAAAAAGAGTTTTATCAGAAAATGACAGAGCTCATAGAAATGGAAATGGGGGAAATAAAAACGTGCTAGTAAGCCACAATAGCAGAATCATACACATAGAGAATTGTATGGATGAACTCAAAGACAAAATAGAAGCCAGAAACAACAAAGAAGTCAAGAAAGAAATAGGAGACAAAACATAGGAAGAAAATGTGAAGCATTTTATGAGCAAAAGAAATAATCTAAGAATTGTAGGAATACCAGAAAGGGAAGCAAAAGGGAAAGGGGAAGAACAAATAGTGAGGAAACAATCACAGAAAATTTCCCCAACCTCTGGAAAGAGGCACCTGTGCAAATCCAAGAGGCAAAAAGAGTTTCAAATAAAATAGACCCTAATAGACCAACACCAAGACTTATAGTAATCCAAATGGCAACAAAAGAAAGATGAATTCTTTAAAGCTATTAGAGAGACCAAAAAAAAAAATCCTCAAGTAGGGGGCTAGAGAGATAGCATGGAGATAGGGCACTTTCCTTGCATGCAGAAGGATGGTGTGGTTCGAATCCTGACATCCCATATGGTCCCTGAGCCTGCCAGAAGCAATTTCTGAGTGTAGAGCCAGGAGTAACCCCTGAGCGCTGCCAGGTGTGACCCAAAAATGAAGGGAAAAAAAAAAACCTCAAGTATTAAGAAAGGAACATAAGAATAAAACAAGATCTCCAATTTGAAACAATTCAAGCAAGAAGACAGCTGAATGATATATCTAAAGTACTGAATGAAAGAAATTTCCAACCTAGAGTACACTACCCAGCAAAACTCGCATTCATAAGGGAGGGAAGACTATAACATTCTCAGACAAAAAAGAAATCGCACTATTTGTGCTAACCAAACAGACTCTAAATGAACTACTCAGAGATTTATTTACACAACCCAAATACACAATTGTAATAACCACAACCCTACACAATGTAGCAACAAAACAACCCTCTCTGTTAATATTATCCTTAAATGTCAATGGATTCAAGTCTCCTAATATAGGACACAGAATAGAAGGTTGGATCAGAAAAACTGGATTTCTTCTTCCTGCAAGCAACACACCTAAAAGAATAGGACAGACACAACTTTTGAATAAAAGAATAGAAAAAGGATAGAAATAAATTATTCAAGCCAATGGAAGACAATAAAAAAGCTGGGACGGCCATTCTTATGTCAAATTGCATTCAACCTCAAGAAAGTGTTCAAACACAAAGAGGGGAACATTAGAGAAAGAAGTATTAACTCTGATCAATATGTATGCACCAAGTGCAGAGCCAGAAAAATACATAAGGTGATTGATCACAAACCCAGAGAAACATATGGAAGAAAACTGATAGTAGTAGGACTTCAACACACCATTATTACCACTAGACAGATTCACTAGGCAGAAAAATAGCAAAGACATAAGAGCCCTAAATGAGGTACTAAAAGAACTAGGACTAATGAACTTTTATAGGACTCCCCATTCTCAGAAAGCAGAATACACATTCTTCTCAAGTGTACATAGAACCTTTTCTAGAATAGACCATGCTTTAGGATATAAATCTAACTTGCACAAATATAAGGATTATAAGAAACACCCTATCAGATCATAATGAAACAGAGATCAAAATTGACTATAAAAAGGGTGTGGCCCAAAAACCAAAAAAAAAAAAAAAAAGAAAATATGGAGAAAATCAAACACCTGGAGAAGATTAAACAACATTCTGTTCAATAACAACTGGATCAAAGAGGAAATCAAGGAAGAAATAAAAATATTCCTTGAGACAAATGGCAATGAAGAAACAAATTGTCAAAACTTGTAGGACACAGAAAAAGCAGTGACTAAAGGGAAATGCATAGCTATACAGGCTTACATTAGGAAAGGAAAGAGGAAAATGACAAAATCAATAGCTTAAAGAAAACCTTAAGAAGCTGAAAAAACAGCAGCAAAGAAACCCAAACACATATAGAAGACAAGATAATAATAAAAATCAGAACAGAAATAAACAACATTCAAACAAAAAATAATACAAAGAATCACTGAGACCAGGAGATTGTTTTTTGAAAGGATAAACAAGAGAGTTAAACTGCTGGCAAGACTCACAAAGAAGAAAAAGGAAAACACCCAAATAAATCAGATCACAAACAAAAGGGGAGAGATTACAACATAACCTCAAGATTCCAAAACATAAAATAAAATAATTTCAAATTTAAATACACATCAGATAAAGGACTAATATCTAAAATATGCAGGGTACTGACAGAATTTACAAAACTCCTTCTATTCTCTTGTCCCCCTATACTAATCTGTTATTCCCCTCATCTGACCTTCTTTACCCTCTGTTTTCAACTCATTAGGTACCAGACCAACTTCCTGCCCCAACAAGCTACTACCCAGTTTCCAAAGTAAAAAAGACACCTTCTCAGTCATTTGGGTCTCAGCAAGAAGTTGCAACCACCATTTTCAATGACTCATTCTAATGTGGTTCTTCTTCTCAACCTCACTCTCCCAAATGCAGACTGTTGATGCTACCCAGATTCAGCTTTACAAGGACCCTCAGCTCAAGGACACTACGAATCCCTTTTTGCTGGCAAACCATTTCTCAAACTCAGAAGACCATGATGTGGGGTTTTGGAAATGTTTCCTGGATCTCACCTCCCCCCAGTATATCTCAAAAGACTCAATGGGAATATATAATTTTTCCTTGTATGTTTAATGCTTCAGTAATTATATCACTTAGTGTGTTTATTTCCAAAAGCATAGGTAGCCTTCTCCACCTTTATTATTATTTTTTATCTTTATTTTTCAGTTATACATACATTAATTTAGCTTGTTTTGGTTCTGCTTGTTACAAAATTCTAGAAAAAAGAGTCCTGCTTTGGATAAAAGCTCAGGTCAAAAATAGGGCACAGAGACTGTATAGCCTGTCATTATTACCCCAAATACACCAGTATATAATATGGTACTGTTCAATTTTACTAGGCATACTAAAAAGTGGGGGATGGTCTTACGTATAAAAACAAGCTATTATCTACTAGATATAAGAACTCATAAATTTTATAATACAGGGGTTCCTCCCACCCTCAACATTTGTCACAGGGACTCGACTTAGATGCCATGTGATTGGACAGCAATCATCCAACCCTGAACCCCAGATCCCTACAACAGCACCAGGAATCAAACACCGTTCTGGCACTAACTTGCACCAAGTTGATACGACAGCCTGATGACAGGAAAACACCAACAACTTGATCTAAGATCAGGTTGCCCTACCTCATCACCTAATGGTAAGATGAAATCAGAATACACTCCATTCTTGGATCTATGCAAAAAACCAAGATAACTAATTACAGAAGACTGACTTTAACAAACACCACTGAGCAGAACTTTATCTCGGACCAAAAAGAAAAACCTAAGATTTAGCCTAGGATTTGTGCAATAACCAAGATCTCTAATTCCAGATCTCTGACTTTGAACAGAACTTCTAGAACCACAAGGAAAGACTATCCTATGCTCCATCCTACTATCTACACAAAATCCAATATCACTAAATACAAAAAAAATGACTATAACAACTGTGACAGAGCAGAATTTCTGGATCCATACAAAAAAAGACCTTGGGTTTGAAAATAAGTGTATATGGAGCCAGTAGTTGTTCCCAGGGCAGTACGCTTCAAGAGTGGAAAAACCCTGTATCTCCTTGGCCAAGGGAATTTCCTTTCTAATTTCCCCTTTTCACACCAGTCCCCCTTTCTTTTTTATTTCTTCCTTTTGGTGTTATTATTTTGTTGCTGGTTTTTTTTTTAGTTGTGTTTTTTGTCATTGCTTTTTTTTTCTTTTTATTTCTTCTTTTAAATCTATATTTACAGCTTCTAGATGAGTTCAAATTGAGAAGTGGAGAGAAAAACTAAAAAAGAAAGAGCAAGTATTCACTTTATGCTTAAATTTTTATTTTTAAGATTTTAATACTTCAAGAATTTTTAGTTACTTTGGTTTACAATACTATTTAATGATAGGACTTTATGCCTAAATTATGAATACCACACACTCCATGTTCACTAGTCTCTATCATATGTAATTTTTAAAAACATTATTTTTATTAATTCATAATAATATTATGAATTATATATTATAATAATATTAATTCATAATTTTATTAAAATTTATGAAATTTTTCATAATCAAGCCTCATACATATGATGTTTTAATCAAACACGAGTGTCAACTTCCTTCCATCAATGCACCCAGGTTCTCTCCCACCTCTCAGTCTACCTTCTTGAGAGGTACATGGTTAAGTTTGGCTGTTATAGTTTGAATCTCATTCTTGTGTTGTCTTTGGCCCATGGTGTAGATTTAAACCAATAGCTTATTTTCAAACCTATGTGTCGGAGACCCATTAACTGTTCCTATTACTTTGCAGTCATCTCTTCTCACTTTCCCCTCTATTTTTTTTCCTTTCCCAATCCTCTTATTTATAAGACATAGGGGCAAGGATAATAGAAGCACAACTTTGATACCTTCCATCAGGTGTTTTTAAATGATATTTGATTTCTATATTCTTCATACAGTATGAATTCATTGAGGAAATTTCACTGGGATAATATGAATTGCTTGGCATGATGCTTATGATATCATTGGTGTTGAATGAAAGTTTGTTAAATGAGCATGACTCAAGAACAAACCATTTTAAATGGAAATCCTAAATGGATAAATTAAGTTGATTTACCAGGTTGGTTAAGTGCAAGGCAAGTGCATACTTGCTGTGTTATTATCTGGCCTCACATTAATTATTTAAAAAACATAAACAGTTATCCAGGGCCACAGAGAGTGTATAACAGAGAGGATGCTTGCATTGCATGCAGCCAATGGTCAACTGAGGTTCAATTCCTGGCATTTCATGCTTTCCTCCAAGTCTGCTGGGAGTCAAGAGTATGTCCTGAGCATCACATGCTGTGACCCCAAAATAAAATAAAAGCTCAAACAAATGAAAATTCACAAGAGCCATTGAGAATTCACTCAAATCAGCTCCATCCTTTTTGATGCTTATTTTGATGATCTTCTTTCTTATTTCACAATGGGCTGCCTAAGTAATCCTGTGTTTGCAGCAATTATGAAGCGCATTTTACAATAATAGAAACCTAAGACCTCATAATTAAATTACACGAATTCAAAGGATTAGAGGTAAAATTACAAGGATTCACTAGAATATCTGAACAGTCCTTTATGACCCCAAATCATCTGAATTAATGACTCAAAATCTGGATTGGTTGCTGAAGATTTCAACACAGCCTACACATGGCCAATGTTCATTTGCAGCTTATACATAGTGAGTAAAGGAACAGCATACAATGAAAAAGCAAACACTGCAATGTAATAAAATTTGAGTCATTCAAGTCATCAGTCAGTTTTCAAGACTTAAAGAATCTCAAGAAGTCCTGTGAGAGTTATTTTGTTTAAATCAAATAAATTTTAAGTACTCGACCCCTTATTTTTGGGAAGTTTCAAACTATAGAATATATGGAGACTTTGGCATCTTCTGAGACTAGAATAACTCTCTTCCCTTGACACTTTAGACATATCAACTGCCTAAACAAGTCACCCACTACTAGTAAGTGACCACACATAAGTAATTCCTGGTATCACATTATAAAGAGGTGGCATAAAACATTCTTCTCTTTGATGAAGCGTCACCAGTAATTTTTAGCAATTTTTTTTCTGCTACATAGAAAAATGCACAGGAGACTAAAATGTTACTGAGGATATGGGAGGAAATGTGGAAATAAGCATGAATATATTTATGGTGTGCCACCTGAGGATAAGTAACTATCTATCATAGCTAAAGATGACAGTTAATATTTACCAAAGGAATATATATATATTTAATATAAACATCAATCCTTAAAGAGAAAAAAAAGAATGCATTTAAGTGTAATTTAAAAGGCTCAAAAATATCATTTTGATGTATTAAAAGCCCTTCATCAGGAAAGGTGACAAAACAAGTGTTCTTATAGAGATACCACTCATTCTCAAGACTTCTGTAGAGAGAATTCAAAGGGAGTTACAAATCTAAATTAGAAAAAAAAAACTATATTTTCACCTACATTAACCTGTCACCTACATTTTATCATGTTCTCTCATCATGAATACAGACGATCATCTCATTATTTGCAAGATCTATAACTCTTTTCCCATAAAAAGCAGAGATGTTTTCATAATGTCATATTTACTTATATTTCAGCTACCCAGAAACATCATATTTATCACTTTTGAAGTTATAGTATGTATTACATGGACCATTATATCTCATTTTATTATTTATTTGGGGGAGTTTTCCTTGTTTGTTTTAGACCACACACAGTGGCATACAGAGATCATTTCTGGCAGGCCTAAAAACAAATATCAGTCACATACAAGGCAAACTTCTTATTCATGTACTATTCTGTCAAGAACTTCATTTGTTTTTAATGTCAAATAAAAACTGCATTTTTATAAATAATCCCTTAATAGTTTACATTATTTCACTATTAGCAGCTTCCTGTACAAGACTACATATCACTTTAAGCTTTAAGAATGATTCCAGTTTAGAATTCCTTATTTTTACCAGTCTGTAAAAGGTAAACATTTCTGGATTAAACCAACCACTAGAGCTTACAATAGTCATAACATATTTTGTACATTTTTGTGCTGTGTATTATCTTAAGAAAGATACCTTAGAGTATTTTCTGCTATTCTCTATAATTATAGATTATAATGGGAGTCTAATGGCTATACAGTGATAAATATCAGGGCATTGTCAGCCAACTTTTTTATGCTTTAGAAAACAACATCATTTTATGTCAAATTTTAGGCAATTTTTAAAAGCAATAGATGCTTAAAACTTTGGGGAAATGGGAATATTTTTTCTAATGAATGCTTTTTACTCTATGACTGTACTAGCTATTCTTCAAACTTAGGGGGAAATCAATTTATTTGAAACAATTTACCCACATAGGTCTTTAAAAGACAAGATTCAGTGAGATCATAGTGAAGTACTACTTACTATTCTGGGGTGAAGAGTAGAACATAATTGCTTCATTTTAGCGAGATTTTCATTTCTATATTATTTATTATAAAATAAAGTTGACATTTGAAATATTGACACTGATACATATCACACTCCCAATTTTTCCATCCTCATGTCAGTCTTTGGGCTCACTGCATAATTAAAATTGTAATTAACATTGGTTCTTCACTTATATCCTATCAATGTATGAATCCATAGTTGTTGGTTTTTTTGTACCTTCAGCAAATTTATTTTCCTTCCTGAATATTAAAATATTCAGCAACTTTCTAATGAAGGGCTTAAATATTGATTAGAATCAATCCCTTTTCAAAATTCAAAGAATTATTTCAGTGCTTCTTATTTAGAAATTACTATAAGATTGCTTTTATTTTATTTATTTGTTTGCTTATCTTGGTTTTGGAGTCAGACCTGGCTACATTCAGGGGATACTCCTGACTCTGTGCTCAGAAATCACTCATGGCAGTTTCAGGGGACCATATGGGATGTCACGAATCAAACCAGGGTCAGTCTGGGGTTAGCCACCTGCAAGGCAAACACCCTACCACTGTGCTATCGCTCTGTACCTAACATTACTTTACAAATCATGGCTTCATGAAAATTTTGGAATAGAAACAATTTGAGACCTATTTATTATATGAAATAAATACTGCCAGAAAAATTTGTACTAGTGAAAATAAGTAATCAGGGATCAGGGTATGTGTGCGTCTTTCTTTACTATCTCACTGTACATTATAAAATAGTATAATATTCTATACTATTATGTAACATAATATTCTATACTATAATCCTGTATAATATTCTATTCTATAGTGTACTATAATATTCTACACTATAATCTAGTATAATTCTATTCTATATACTTCATTCATCATGTATTTTTTTTTTTGGTTTTTGGGTCACACCCGGCGGTGCTCAGGGGTTACTTCTGGCTCTGCACTCAAAAATTGCTCTTCACAGGCTCAGGGGACCATATGGAATGCTGAGATTCGAACCACTGTCCTGCATGCAAGGCTAATGCCTTACCTCCATGCTATCTTTCCAACCCCAATTTTGTATCCTTTTTTTTTTTAATGCTTTTTATCTCCTTCATCACCTTTTAGCACCAATCACTGGATATTCTCAAAGATAAAGGTAAGGATGAATAAAAACCAATGAGAGAATAACAAAATATGAAAATAAAGAAACAAAAATGAACTATCGTAGAAGCATTAATAGCCTATATTCTCAATGAGATGAAATATGAAGAAAATTGCCCTTCAAATTAAAATTCTGCTGCTTACGCTACTTTTTAAATACTGAAGAAAAAATGTCCTCTTCTTAGGCTAATTTTTGAGAACCGAAGAATAAAAAGTATGAACTTTACTGAATTAAATGAATTTAATGAATTTCTTCTTTGTAATTCACATTTCAACAGTTTTAAGTGTTAGGGCTAAATATAATTGAGAGAGACAGAGAGATAGAAGCCTTCTGGTGTCAAAGATAGTCAATAGGAAGTCCTAAATAAAGTTAAAATGAAGCATGAGGGGCCAGAGCAGTGGTGCAGTGGTAGGGCATTTGCCTTGCACGTGGCTGACTCAGGATGGACCATAATTTGATCCCCTGGCATCCCATATCGTCCCCCAAGCTATGAACAATTTCTGAACATATAGCCAGGAGTAATCCCTGAGCATCACTGGGGGTGGCCCCCCCCCAAAAAAAAACAAAAATAAAGCATGATAAATAGTGATATGTTCTATGGAGGAAAATACACCAAAAAAATACAGTATGGAATTTCAAGATATGGAGGTAAAATTCAAATTGTTACATATGGAAAGTCCTCACTGAAAAAAGTAACTATTAAAGAATGTTTGGGAAAAGTTGGTGGAGCAGAGAAAGACTAGAAAGATAATGGTTTTAACTTTGGAAAATGTTCTTAGCCACATCATGTAATAATGGAAATGCCCAAAAAGTAATGGATGAGGGAAAATTTCTACAAGAGATTAATACTCTGGCCTTTACTATAGCAGAAAAGTAACTGGAAGAATGGGCAAATGAGCATGCCTTAACTTAAATTTGAAATTAATACAAATAACTGCAATGAGAGCAGACATAGGGGATGAGTTGGGAAGCAAAAGTGCAAAATTAGAAAAAACAGTTGTGCCAAATGTCAGAAGCTATGAATATAAATGATTGTTTTTATACTTACATTAATTTCAGTCAATGTACTTACAACTTGATATAGTTTGCAAAGGAAATATAGAAAGGATTTAAGGAGTATTATGAGGTTTATATCAAGCCAACAAGAGGAATGAAGTTGTCATAAGCTTAGTCAGAAGCAAGATAGAGTGAGTTGATGCTTGACATATCTGATAGATTAACTTTGGGCTGCTTATAACACAGTCAAGTACATATTTCAAGTAGGCAACAGGGTATATGAGTTTAAATTTAGAGAGAACCAAGCTGGGGATATGAATCTGGAAGGTAACAGTATACAAAATATAAATACATGGATGTGGAATTGATTGCTTAGGGAATTAGTGTAAATAAGACAGAAAAGGTGCAAAACAAAGACTTTGGGACTCTTGTTAATTTCAAAAAAGAGGGGAGCAGAAGGAATAGCAAAAAGATGAAGAAAGAGGGTCCGGAGAGATAGCATGGAGGTAGGGCATTTTCCTTGCATGCAGAAGAATGGTGGTTTGAATCCCAGCATCCCATATAGTACCCCTAGCATGCCAGAATGCCAGGAACAATTTCTGAGTGTAGAGACAGGAGGAACCCCTGTGTGCTTCCAGGTTTAACCCAAAGACAAAAAAAAAAAAAGAGAGAAAAAACATCAACAAAGATTGAAGAATCGATCATGAGTCCTTCTATCTTATGCATCATCATTTGGACGGCTCTAAGTGTGAGCCATGGAAATACAGTAAGGATAATACTTTTTACTTCAAACATGTTTAAAGCTGCTGTCAAGTGTACCATATGTGGTCCATTGATATTTTTCTTTGGTTTGAAACAAGACTTGCAGA
>PVKC010000456.1:0-67595 GCA_004027635.1 Crocidura indochinensis | reverse complement strand
AAAGAAAGAAAGAAAGAAAGAAAGAAAGAAAGAAAGAAAGAAAGAAAGAAAGAAAGAAAGAAAGAAAGAGAGAAAGAAAGAAAGAAAAAGAAAGACAAAACCCATGGCAAATATACTTAATGGAGGCAAACTAAAAGCCTTTCTTCTAAACTCTGGTACAAGACAAGATGCTGTCTCTTGGGATTCCTACTTAACATAGTTCTGAAAGTACTTGTTATAGCTATTAGGCAAGAAAAAGATACCAAGGATATCAGAGAGGAAAGGAAGTAGTCAAGCTCTTACTGTTTACAGATGACATACTACTATATTTAGAATGACATACTACTATATTAAGAAAACTTTAAAGTCTCTATCAAAAGCTTCTAGAAACAATACATTCATATAGCAAAGTGGCAGGCTATAAAATTAACATGCAAAAAACAATGTCCTTCTTATACAAATAATGATAGAGAAGAAATAAACCTTTTTAAAATCCCATTTACAATAATGCGATAGAAATTCAAATACCTTGAAGTCAACTTACCTAAAGAGGTGAAGGACCTATACAAAGAAAACCACAAAATATTGCTTCAAGAATAAAAGAGAACACAATGAAATGGAGACACATACTGTGTTCATGAATCTGGAGGATAAACATCATTTAAGTGGTAATAGTTCCCAAAGCATTGTCCAGGTTTATTGAAACTCTAAGAATACCCATGGCATTTTTTCAAAGAAGTGGATCAAATGATCCTGAAATTCATTTGGAACAATAAACACCCAAGATTTACTGGAGCAACCCTTAAGAAAAATGAACATGGAAAACATCACTTTCCCCAACTTTAAATTGTATTACAAAGTAATAGTATATTAAAAAGCATTTATCCATTCCTCCCAGATTCTCATATTTGGTGGCATAGATTTTCAAAGTAGTCTCTGATAACCTTTTGAATCTTGCAATATCTGTAGTGGTTTCCCCATTTTCATTTTTAATACAGATTATCAAGTTTCTCTCTCTTTTTCTTTGTGAGTTTTGCCAATGTTCTATCAATCTTATTTTCTCAAAGAACTAACTTCTACTTTCATTGATATTTAATATTGTTTTTTGGGGGGGTTACCACTTCATTGATTTCTGCTGACAGCTTTGTTATTTCTTTCTGTCTCCCTATTTTTGGTTCCTTTTGTTGATCATTTTCTAGTTTTCTGAGCTGCATCATTAGGCTACTGAGGTATGCCCCTTCTTCCTTCCTGGTGTATGCTTGCAAAGCTATAAATATTCCTGTCAGTCAGTACCGCTTTTGCTGTGTATCATAGATTCTGGTAGTTTGTGTCTTCATTGTCATTTATTTCCAGGAAAGTTTTGGTTTCCTCTTTTATTTCATCTCAGACCCACTGGTTGCTCGGTAGCAAGCTGTTTAATTTTCAGTTGTTAACGTTCTTCTTCTGAGTCCCTTTGTAGCTCACATCTAATTTCAAGGCCTTGTGGTCAGCAAAGGTAGCCTGCAAAATTTCTGTCCTCTTGATTTTATGGAGATATGTTTTATGTGTCAGCATGTGGTCTATACTGGAGAATAACCCATGTACATTGGAGAAGAATGTGGATCCAGGTTTCTGGGGATGGACTGTCCTATAGTCCTCTTTCTCCAATTCTCTTTTCAGGCCTAGTATACTTTTGTTGAGCTTCAGTCTGGTTGGCCTATCAAGTGTTGACAAAGCCGTGTTATTGTGTTATTATTGATGTCCTCTTTCAAATTCATCAATATGGGGCCCGGGAGATAGCATGGAGGTAAGACGTTTGCCTTTCATGCAAAAGGTCATAGGTTCGAATCCCAGTGCCCCATATGGTCCCCCGTGCCTGCCAGGAGCAATTTCTGAGCATAGAGCCAGGAGTAACCCCTGAGCACTGCCGGGTGTGACCCCCCAAAAAAATCAAATTCATCAATAATTGCATTAGATAATTTGCACTGGTGAAGGAGGGTGAACTTTTTATGACTGAAACCCAACTACAACAAACATGTTTGTAACCATGGAAAAAAAGAAATTTTTTAAATTTATGTTTCTAAAACTTTGTTAGTGACTAATTAAACTTGTAAAAAAAAAAAGTATATTTTACTCTCAGAGCTAAATGATTATTTTGGGGTATAGGATTCTAAATTGGCAGTTTCTGACTACTTTCCTATATGCATTTTGGATTTTCTTTATGACTTTACAGTTTGATTGACAGGTAGTATCTGGCAGTGTACTTATTTTGCTTCTCTTTCTGGGACTTGTTGAAATTTCTTAATCTGAGGATATATGTCTTATATAGTATGGGGGGGAAAGATGTTATTTCATTGGGAATTGTCTTACGTATATTAGTTAGTTTGATTGATACAGTTCTGTGATTACAATACTTCATCTATCGCTTCATATTAGTTATCAAAATACAAATAATGAAGTTTTCAAGTTCAAAAACTCCCCCCAAGAACACTATGACTTACTCTCAGAACTTTGTTTTGATTCACCACTCAGATTTCCTACTGTTATTCTGTTAATTTATTTTTGGCATGTGGAGATTACTTATGCTTTCTTTTTAACTTGGCTATGAAAAATTATGTTTTAAAAATATTTCCAGATCATTTTTATTGCCAATACTTTCATCTTATCTTGGTAATAACATTTCAGGAAATGGAAGTCAAGATTCTCTGTTGTCATAAAATATTAATGTTAATAAATTTGAACCTCTTAATATAGACACAGGTTTGAATTTTTTTAATTTGACTACTACTAAGGTTAAACTAAGACTCCACTCTCATTAATATTTTAACTTACTTGTTTATTCTTATCAGTATTGTCTTATGATAAACTTAAATACAGTTAAATTTCATTCTTATTGGCATTCTTAAGCTAACACATATGCATTATCTAATCTTAAATCTTTTATTTTGCAGATATTGCCTTAAGTTTGACCTGATTGTTTTTGAGAGTTAGGCTCAAAAATTACCCATTCCTTTAGATCTTCAAATTTACATTCCTTAGATTTAGTCTTCATTTTAAAACTGTACAATATTTGTAACTATTACACTGTTACCAGCAACTATTTATAGTGGTTTCAAGATTTATTAAGTATATAAACTGATATACAAACATATAGAAAATGTCATGATTCCACATCATAGGGCTGGCTGTTACAAATGACAGTTAAATGGAAACCTAGCAAATACAGACCATTTGATTTGAGTAATAACTTTTTAAAGCACAAATTTCTTCAATAAATACGAGCAGTTAAAATTTATGAATCCTTCCTTTATCACATAGTTAATTTTTGATAAGTGACAGAAAGTCCAGATTCCTTTTAATCAATTACAAAATCAAGAAAAACATTAGGAAAATGTATTATTTGTTATCTGAATTCACAAATGTCACTTGTAAGTCCACCTTCAGAGTCTTCCATGACATTTCATGCCAAATAACATTTCTGAGAGCTTTTCATGAACCTAGCAATGACCCAGGCAATTATTGTAAAACAGTAGACATGTTAGTTGAATATTTATGCCTTCGAAGAGTTCACTGTCAACATAGGCAAGAGATAATCATATTAATACTTGTATTAATTTACATAAAATAGGAATCATGTGGAAATGAGTATTTCACTATTAAAGAGATATCAGGCCACGTCAAAGAAATTGTTCATTTAAGTAGAATATTTAGGGAAAGTCTCACTAAAAGTAAAACATTTGACTTGTCAGCTGAAGAAGTCAGTCAAGAGGGTATAGGGAAGAGGAATCCTGGCAAAGGAAACATAATGAGAGAAATCTAGGAAAGAGAACAGATCATTCAGAAATATTCAGCAAGTAGAACCTTGACAGGGGTCAAGGTGAGAACAAGGTGAGCAAATAGGAGAAAGGTCAAAACTGAGGTTCCAATATCTATGAAAATCAAAAAAGGGGAAATAGTATACATTTTTTATTTATCACTGAGTGAAAAGAGGATCCATTATAGTGACTTCCGAGGCAGAGATGGCACAAATAATTAAAGTAGAAGAAAGAAAGTAATTTACTGTAACTTGGATTGAACAGTATGATATTCTGCTAAGCAATGTCAGCCAGAAAGACAAATCCTAGATGATCTCACTTATCTATGGCCCACAGAATAACAGGGCAAGGAAATGCAAAATATTCAAGAGGAGATGCAGAGATTATCCTGATCCAAGATTCTAGAAATGAAACATGGAAAAAAAGGTATCATAGTGATGGCATAAAGATGAGACAGATGTATCTCCTTAGAGCCAACAACAGTGCTACCAGGAGACCCAGTAACTAAACATAAAAATGTGTCTGTGAAGAAAGCAAGTAGACAGAAACTAAGGGACATGGGGGAAAGGACGGACAAAGAAAGTGGGATTGGGTCGGGAACACTGAATGCCCAAAAGTGTATTATAAATAACTTTTTAAGTCATGGTGACTTCAAACATATTACACAGTATGTGTGAACATACATGGTGGTTGAGTTTGGGGAAAATATTTTAGATAGGGAAAGTCATGGCATATTTATATGTGGTGTATGGATTTTGATAGAGCAAAACTTGGGGAATGAACTGTTCAAAAGCAGGGAACTTGTAATAGCTTCTCCATTAGAAAAAAGGGTCTGGCCTTAACCAAATACTTCACCCAGAGGTAATACAGCTGGTTTTAGTCTGGACCACGTAAGGGCATGAAGAACTTCTTTCAAATAGGCTTGTGTTCTCTGAAAAAAGGAGCAAAAATTTCAAAAAAAAAAAAGAAAAGAAAAAGGAAGAGGAAGGAGCTTCACAGATGGCTATAAGAAACAATTTGGGACTGTCACAGCAAGAAGATTCTTATCCCAACATTGTCATATCAGTCATGTGACACTGGAAACATTTTCTAATGTCCCTGCAACTCACTTTTCATATGCAAAAATATCAAGAATACAAAAAAATTTTGTGAAGAGAATGAAGAAATTATATAAAACAACTGCAACACTAATTGAGTGACAAGGCTTTAGCACACATTGACTATTAGCTGCTATGCAACATTAGGCATTTAATTATGTACCAGTAAATGGTGTGTTGTTGTGATATTTTATGCAACCTCCCACCTTTTTCTATTCCAGGAGATTCGTCCTCACTAAAATTCGAATCATCCCCCAAGGAGCATTTTCAGGATTTGGAGACTTGGAGAAAATGTATGTACCCAACGTTGCTGTGGGGAGGGCCTTACAGAACTATTACACCATCCTGGTAATGACCAGTTAACACAATCATTTGTGTTTAGTAACTACATTGACAGACACTTTGAGATTCAGGTTTGAGCATCCCTCACCCAAGGGTTTCTTAAATGTTTTCCACATGACTTGAATCCCGAATGCCTGAGAAATGCAGCATGGGTAAGCACTGTCAAATCCATTTAGATTCATGAAAGTGAATTTTTTAAATTAATTTTACTCCATTACACATTCAGAAACATTTTACTTCTGCCCAATTTATCATTATTTATCATGAACCCACTTATAGTTACTCAGACAGGAAGGGTCACTGCTTAGAGTATGACACTAGACTCTGAACCCAAGTGATAAACATTTGCCTTGTATGTTCAATCCCCAGCACCTCATATGTTCCCCTGAGCGTCACCAAGAGTAATCCCTTATCACTGTTGAGTGTGTCCCCACCCCCCCAAAAGTAATGCTCAATTAGATTAATGATTTTTTAATCACTATTGTGATTGAAAGAATGGAAAGAAGGCTCCATAGTCTGATAAGCAAAACTTGTTTTATTCGTGGGAGGCCTACTTTGGTGTCCCTGGGCTTTTGGCTCCCAAATTTATATCACTTCATCACTGACATATCAATATTTAAAAACAGTGAGAGATTTTATCATGGACAAGATTTTTCTTTGAAAGGAGAAAACTCCTTTGTTAAATACAAACACTCATTTCTTTTTTTGTTGTTGTTAATTTTTATTTTGACCAAAGTGGATTACAAATCTTTCACAGTAATTTTTTAGGTACATAGTGATATTGAATTAGGGGCATTCTCACCACCAATGTTGTCCTCCCTCCACCTGTTTCCAGCATGCATCGCATATCCCCCTTCTTTACTACCCGGGTTGCTAGTATAAGTGTTCCCCTCTGTGCCTCGCATGTTGCAAACACTCATTTCTTTTTTTTTTTTTTTTTTGGTTTTTGGGTCACACCCGGCAGTGCTCAGGGGTTACTCCTGGCTCCATGCTCAGAAATTGCTCCTGGCAGGCATGGGGGACCATATGGGGCACCAGGATTCGAACCGATGACCTTTGCATGAAAGGCAAACGCCTTACCTCCATGCTATCTCCCGGGCCCCTCATTTCTTATTAGACCATTAAAGGTAGGAAAATTCACAAATAGGGTTTTATTTCCGAAATTTAGGAATAATTTTAAAAAGCAGAAAATTATCTCTCATGCACATGGTAATCTGACCTCAAAGGATTCTACACAAGAATTCAGGATTCAAGTGGCAGTTTAAGAGCTAATGATTATACATAAGAGAATGGTGTTTTATTTGTTTTTTATTTTCATAGAAGAAGGTGCCAATCACCCTAGTGATGTAAATGTCTCTTAGAAACTATTCTGGTTTTACTTTTAGTTCTTTCGTACCCTTTCATGAACGGTATTTGCTGAGCTCTAAGGAAGGAGAACATGGATACAAGTGGGTCATATTTAGATGTGACTTAATTAACATAAATTGTACTATCCAAATCAACATGCTAATGAATGATACATAAAGCATAAGTGTTGCTGTGTATTCTAGCAAGTTAGTTGCATTCGATGAGAGAGGTAAGAATCTGAGCTGTAAGTATGAATTTTAATATATAAACTTCATGAAACATCTTTGGCTAGTTCACTTTTTCTCTCCTGATCCTGGTTTCCTCATCAGGGTAGTAAACGAGAAATTTTAAAATAGGACAGGATTTAAATATATGACAGCAAGCATGCTATCTTTGGGATATATCTTCTGAGGTAGTCTTAAGAAATTGAGAGAACTGTGTGTAAAAAGAAAATAAAGAAGAAAAGTGTCTGCCATAGAGGCAGGCTGAGGAATGAAAAATTAGCACTGGTGAAGGGGTGAGTGTTGGACCATTGTGTGACAGAATCTCTACTATCAACCACACTATCTCCTGAGGATTTGAATAATTAAGAAAATTGGGAGACTGTGTGACTCAAATCTGAGAAGTTCTCACAAAGTAGATGAAAGCAATTTAGTTGGAGAGTTTGAAGTCACATATTTAGTTATAGATAAATTAGCCATTTCCCTACCTGTAATTAACATGGATTATATAAATATGCCTCACCTCCAATGTGCTCTATAAATAACTGCATAGAAATTATTCCATACATAGGAATACCAGATAACAAATCATCTTCTTTAATCTACATCTGGGCAGTATGACTGACCCCTCCATGCAATTTAAGATCAGATGATCCCTTCCTGTAGGGATGTGATTGGCTGAACTGACAGCAACAATCTCAAAGACAGAGTAGTTCACTAGAAATCTCTCCATTTCCTCAGACATCACTTTTCTAGCTCCTGTTCTTTCTCTATTCAACAAAACCATCTGATTTGCTGTTATTCATTGTGGAGTTTTACACATAAGATGTTGTTAGAGTCCTTCCTATAAACACCCCCATCATGAGAGGCATCTTGATTGTTAAAGTTGAAATCTCATTTTTTCCAGTGTTGTCACCTCAGTGCTTAGGCATGTAGCAGAATTTCATCTGGCTAAAGTTTCCCTTTTCCCAAACTCAGCAGTGCATTAGCATCTCAAACTTAACCCCTTCATTTTTTTCTCTCCTTCCTATTTTTGTTTTGTTTTGTTTTTTGGTTGGTTGGTTGGTTTTTGGGTAACACCCAGTGACACGAGGGGTTAGTCCTGGCTCTGCACTCAGAAATCACTCCTGGCTTGGGGGACCGACTATATGGCATGCCAGGGATCGAACTTGTGTTTGTCCTGGGTCAGCCACATGAAAGGCAAATGCCCTATCATTGTGCTATCACGTGACCCCTCTCCTTCCAGTTTTTAACCTATTTCATGAACAATACAAAAAATTTCCTCAATAACCCACATGTCATGAAGTTCTCATTGCTATTTTGACAAAGCAATTTGCATTCACCGTCCTTATATCCTTTTATTCAGTCACTGCTCAGCATGTCCACTTGCTTTTTAGGGTCACAAATTTTTTTTAACATAATTGTATTTTTCTCTTAAAGGTTTCCCCAAATACCACAATGGCTACATTCAACGTCTTCTATTTTTCTTCTTACTACTTAATCTGCATGTGATTTTTCCTTTCAATACTTTCTTCTCAATATTCTTTTTTCTCTTTTAGTCATTGTGACATAACACCTGGTTACTTGTTCTTTTAAGCTTCAGATATACCAGGGCTACATTTATAGCCAAATATTTGAACAATGTCAGAGATTGAATCCAGGCTAACCATGTGTAAGGCAAGCAAGTACAGCACCAGCTATACTATCTATCCAGCTCACAATTTCTTTATTTTTGTCATACTGGCATTCCAAGATCATCATTATTCAATTATGCTAAAGGTAGAGCTTCCAACCCTTCCCCTGAAATTCTCATTTGAGGCTATGGTGGTTTTGAAATTGAGAGACTTCTATATAGAACTCACCTTCTAGTCAATACATCCAAAACAGATCCTAAAATGTCTCATCTTCCCACATTACCCATCATCCCAAGCAAGAAACTTTAAAATGTCTCTTGACTCAAGTGTCTTATCTCTCATAGCCAAAGATTTCTTCACTCTCAATGTAGAATCTTTACTAGTCAAATTCTTTAACACTGATGTAATCTCTTGCTCTCTCTCCTCTGCCTTCACATTTGTATGTCCAAATCCTTGCAGAAAAGCCTCTGAACCCCGCATTCCTATGTTGCCCAGTCTTAACTTTTTGGCATAGCATTCCTTTACCATCAAATGCACTATGCATCTCCACACTTGTACCAGGTAGATAAATCTATTCCTTAACCACTGCCACCATACATCATGTTGTTTATTTTCAGTATGAAAGCAAGATCTTGGAATAATGCCTGACACAGAGAAGAAGCAAAGAATGTTTGAAAATAAAAATGATACTGATCTTATGTAGGTTGTGGTTTCTATAAAAAAAAAACAGAGCATAAAACAAACCACATGTAATTTGGGCTCTTTTTATCCAAGAATCAGCTTATATATTTATCACCTGTTGAGTCTTTTTAGAACTTAGTCTCGGAGTTTAAAAATATTGATCTGTTTTCAAAACACAGTGTCCAATTCATAGTATTAAGAGCACAGTTGTCAGATTATTTTAATTTACAGTTTTTCATATATCTATATTCTTAAAAGATAATATTAAAGTAAAATACTATGTCCCGTTGCTGATATTTCCTTCTACCACCATAGTCTACCCCAGGAAAAAGGCAATAGTCTACTTTTGGTGGCTCATTAGCATACTTTCTTCTACTCTCTTTTATGTTTTCACATAACTTCCCAATTTTTCCTGCCATATGCACTCCATATACCATACTTTATCACTGCTATTAAAATGAAATAGAAAGTAGGTATCATATTTTCTTATTTTCTGTACTTGTCCTTTCTCAGCTCAGAAAATATGCTACATTATAGTATTCACCATAGACTTTGGCATATGATGTCTTTTCTACAATATTTTCCACAACTATTTTTGTTTTCTTGCCTTAGTCTTGTCATGTTTACATACAAGCACCATTTTTCTAAGGAAGCCATCCCTGACCTCCCCAATTAGGAGAAAAAACATACCATATATACACCTGTGTCGCATATCAGTTGTACTATTAGTTCCCTGTTTTTACTTATTATTGGATGCATTATGTCTCAGAAAAAATATATAACACAATGATTAATATCTGATAAATGCATTAATAAAAATGAATTTTAATTTTTATAAATAAAAATACCCATATACCTTAGAAAATATCATATATAAGTGATGTGAAAGTAGGAGCTTATGGGCACACCAACATTACCTAAAACTTATTGTCAGACTCAACCATCTACATTCATGGTAATAATCAAAAATATAAACAAGGGGGGCCCGGGAGATAGCATGGAGGTAAGGCATTTGCCTTTCATGCAAAAGGTCATCGGTTCGAATCCAGGTGCCCCATATGGTCCCCCGTGCCTGCCAGGAGCAATTTCTGAGCATGGAGCCAGGAGTAACCCCTGAGCACTGCCGGGTGTGACCCAAAAAAACAAAAACAAAAAAAAATATAAACAAGGACAAATTAGCATAGAAAAATGTGTGTAAAATAAATGATGAACGCATTGTATTTCTCAAATTTTTCTCTATTGCTCAGGGCAAAATAAAATTCAAACTAACTTTTGGAAAAGAAGAGAATGTAATAGGTCATTTAATTTGAGGAGAAGATAAGTAGAGTGGCTTTAGAAATAGCCTTACAATATCATCACTATCTTAGTGAGACCAATTAGTACTATCTTGGGTGATACTCTCCATTCTATTACGTTACTTTCTTGTTACCAACTCTAATCTTAAGTGGCAAGATGGCAAAAGTAATCTGTCATTATGATGATCCTAGTTCACAAAGTCCCCACATCCAAATGAAAATATGTTCCATAGTTATCCAGAAAAAGAGCTCTATAGCATGAGGAGTTGGAGAAGGACTTTACTGGAGACT
This sequence comes from Crocidura indochinensis, assembly GCA_004027635.1. NCBI lineage: Eukaryota > Metazoa > Chordata > Mammalia > Eulipotyphla > Soricidae > Crocidura > Crocidura indochinensis. The sequence goes on along the minus strand of PVKC010000456.1, from coordinate 56,914 downwards.
TGAAAGGTAAGTAGGATTTACCTTATAGGTTTTTATGATTGGACTACATTTATTACAATCCTTGCTGTAATTAGCTTTCATGAAGGCTTACTGTATAAGTAGGCACTGATTGAAAACGACTATATTCATTATCTCTTGTTTCAGTCCTCCTGGACTTATCATTCTGTTGTCAGAAAAACGTGCCTGAAGAGTGAGAACAAGAGCTATTGAGGATGAGAAAACAGTTCTGTGAAATAGTTCCCTCTGCAATGTCACTAGTCGGATGAGTGCACAAAGGAAGTCAGGACTAGTCAAGTCTGGTGAACTCCTGTATCACATCAGATAACTAACACAACTGCTAGGCTGTAACTGAGACCCACTTGATCTTCACAGCAGGAAAGCTTGAGAGGAGCTTCAACTGTTGACAGAAAATGTCCCTGTCTCCACTCAAAGCCCAGGTTTTTGTCTTTCTTGCAGAAAATTTCTTTAGAAGATAATGAAGCAAAGCTTCATTTTGGGAAAATGAAGCACAATCAAAAGCCAAACCAAAAAAAAAAGTGGGGGCCAGGGCTTCTCCATAGATAAAAATAATCTCTAAATTAAAAGGGAGGTTAAGCATCATAAGAAAAAACATGTGTGAACTCCTCTGAGGAGTTTTAAAAAGTTGATTATATCATTTCTTTTTCAAATAGCCTCAGTTTTGGGGGTCTCTATACAGGTGAGTCAGTTGACAAGGAAAAGGACTTAGAATATTTTACTCTTTATTCTCTTAATCTTACCAGGGTCTTTACTCCTGCCTAAGAATGATCTCTTTAGCATTATAACTTCTTTTCAAGTCAGTTCTATTTTCTCTCTTCAATTATCTTTTGCTTTCTGACTTACTAAAATCGATTGCCAAGTCCCATCTCATAACTCCCCTGATTTACAGCCTCACTGAGGTCATTTTGGAGGTGAGAAATGAACTTCATGAGGTTAAATTCTCTGTCCAACATAGCATATGTGCAGTAGAAATCTCATTCCAAAAGAAACCTGTACCTCATTCACTACATGACATTAGAAGAGCTGGAAGAGATTCAGTTTCCCCATTTTTATTTCCTAAATTTTACATCTGCCCTCATATTGGAGAAGTATTTTAACCTTTCTGAGCCTCATTACCTCCATTGTGAAATGTTAATAAGAAACCCTGTTTCCACAATGTTGGCTCTTAAATAGCCAAGGTTAGTGTGGAGCATAACATGGGCATTTGATAAATTGTAGCCCTGGCCTCCGGTTAGAATTGCAAGAATAGGGGAAAATAACCATCCCAATCTATGCTACTTCTTCCTTCATTAATCCAGTCAAAAGAAAAGAGCCCTGAGAAATGAGATGGTCATTGTCTATATGGCATCAGCATTATCTCCTTAAACTCTTTTGCTCACTTTTCATGGCTTTGGGGCTAGTGAAGTGCAAAGCAAATCATTAAACTCTCTGCAATGTGAAGTGGCTTTGCAAAGTACACTGTAAACTGTTTACATTGTCTTTAATTACTTTGGAGCCATATGTCAGCTTGGTAGAAAGTGTGAAGATTACACTGAATAGAGTAGGGGGAGTAGGTGACAATGTGGTGATTTATGGTAACCAGAAAAATTATATATGGAAATGAGTGCAATTTAAAAACACATCTATGTGCTATTATAACACTGGAGGGGGAAGAAAAGCCAGTTTGTAACAAAATATCTTGAAAAATAGGAGCCAGATGAATATGTAAATGAGACCAATCAACATCAGCTGAGATATGGTATATGCAGATGAGACGGCAGTGAGCCAAAATGTGAACTAACTCCCAAACCATAAATATGAACCCTGTATAAAATTCATTTTAAATATTCATGATAACATAAGGACAAAAAATATAATCAAGTGATTTATTTGCATATAAAAATGAGAACACTAGTCTGACACTCCACCTCCAGATCACTAGGGAAGGAAAAACTAAGCTTTTGGAGGCAAAGATTTATGGAATGAGAACTGGGGAAGGTTAACTGACATTGAGGGTCCTCTCAGTTCTTCACAATCACTCAAAACAGTTGAATACAGAATTGATAATAGCAGATTTTGAGTGTTGGACCCAGGAGATCCCTCTGTGAAAAGTGATACTTGAGTCCCTGGACACAGAAAAGATAATGAAGGTTAGTGTTTCTCATCCATGATTGTGCTTTATAGTCCTCTGTCAAACTCTTCAAATAATTCACATACTAACCCTGGGGACTTTTCATCCCATTTGTCTAGGGTATAGGTCAAACTTTCTTCAGGTTTCATTTTAATAGTTCATCTGATGAGTCCAATGTCTGTCTACAATCAAGAATAACAGAGGTGGGGCTAGAAAGATAATATAGCTGGTAGAATGTTGGTCTTTTATGCAGCCAACCTAAAGTCACTCCCTAGCACCATATATGCTCCCAAGCCCCCTGATCACAGTCAAGATTAAGTCCTGAATACTGCCAGTTGTAACCCTCCCTCCTCCAAAAAGCAAACTCATCAAAATTGTAACAAGAGTTATCATGGAATAGGAGAGGAGAGATTTTTTCCCCTTTATACTTGAATTTCCAAATTTGGGTAAATGGAATCATTTTCAACACGGTCCACTATGAACATTAAAAAATCTAGTCATCCTTGGTCAAAGAGCTGATATAACTGAGAGGACTCTTGTCTTGCATGGTGGCCAACTCTGTTAACCTACATGGGCCCCCAAGTACCACAGGATGTGGCCCCAAACCATAGTGGTAACATAAACACAGAGTAAATAAGAAATGGGCTGGGGAAAAGGGTTAGAGCAAAAACTTATGTTAAACAGAGCATCTTAGATATGAGGATACATTGAGAGTTATAATATAGTTAGTTTGAACAGTAAATTGATCTTATTTCTTGAAGATCATTTATACATTTATAATTTACTAATATTCTATTATAGATTTTATAGTTATATTTGTGGATATATTATTCCATTTTAAGTTATTCACTTGATTTTTTTACAGTAAAGCTACCAAATAAACGAGCTTCTCTGTATCCTGAGTTTGTCACCAGGAATTTACAATAGAAATAGAATCTTTGTTTTTTTCACAGGTAGTGCTGAATCAAGTTTATATCCATGTGGGGAAAAATAAACTTTAATTCTTACCTCATATCAAAAAATAAACAATTAGGGAGGGGGAAAATAGATAAATAAATAATTGGATTATGGACTGAACAGTAAAGTGATTACATTTTGGGAAAAACAAAAATTTTGTTGAAATCATGATAGAAAAATAAACTTTTGCAATAGAGTTATAAGAATGAAAGGTGTGGGAGGGACACTGGTGTACATTGTATGACTGAAACTCAATCATGAACAATTTTGTAACTATGGTGCTTAAATTATATAACAATAATAAACAAAAGTAAATTAAGTTTATAAGAAGAAAAAGATTGTTTTTTAAAAATTTAAATGAATGGAGGGAGGACAACATTAGTGGTGGGAACGCCCCTGATTCAATGTACCTAAAATATTACTGTGAAAGATTTGTAATCCACTTGGATTAAAAAAAAAAAGTTAAAAAAAAGAAGTCAGGGGGTCGGAGAGATAATATGGAGGTAAGGCATTTGCCTTGCATCAAGAAGGACGGTGGTTCAAATCCCGTCATCCCATATGGTCCGTCGTGCCTGCCAGGGGCGATTTCTGAGTGTAGAGCCAGGAGGAACCCCTGAGCGCTGCCAGGTGTGACCCAAAAAACAAACAAACAAAAAAAAAAGAAGTCAGAAGTCAGACTCTAGGAAGAGAGAGGGGAAAGAGTGAATGATGACTTTATTCAGCCCAAATTTTTATCTGTATACACGGGCAGAAAACAGATCTTCAGAATAACTATATACTCCACTATTATTTATTATAATAAAGTTTTTCATAAAAATTTTCAAAAAAATTGAAATGGAGTGAGAAAATATTTTCAGTACATATATCTGAAAACAAAATTATATAAAAAAAAAGGTCTTACAAGTGTAAAATATTGTCTGATCTGGTCAAAGAAGGGACCAATGATATTTGAAAATGATCGCTCTGGGGGCTGGAGAGATAGCATGGAGGTAAGGTATTTGTCTTGCATGCAGAAGGACGGTGGTTCTAATCCTGGCATCCCATATGGTCCCCCAAGCCTGCCAGGGGCGATTTCTGAGCGTTGAGTCAGGAGTAACCCCTGAGAGCTGCCGGGTGTGACCTCCCAAAAAAATTAAAAAAAAAATAAAATGATCCCTCTGGACAAGAACTGGGTGTTGAAAAGAGGTAAAGCAACTTGCATAGATTTACAATCCATATTTACATTTGCAAACCACAGTGTTTTATAAGAGAAAAGTTTCTGTCACAGAGGCAGACCGGAGGGAAACTGAGTACATTGAGGGATGGGTGCTCACACATTGTTGAACTGAAGCTCAATCACAAAACAACTTCTCATTTTAAAAGTCTAGAAGTAGGAACGGGATCTGTGGCGCAGGTGGTAGTTCATTTGCCTTGCACACCTAGGACAGATCGTGGTTCGATCCCCTGGCATCCCAAGCCAGGAGTGATTTCTTAACACATAGCCAGGAGTAAAACCTGAGTGTCAATGGATGTGGCCCAAAAAGAAAAAAAATCTAGAAGTATAAATTATTTCATGGAGAATTGGAAAAAGCTCTCAACATACATCTCACAAAGTAAAACACTTTAGACCTTAAATAAAATAGAAAATAATAAAATGCAAAGTTGAAGGAGAGAAAGATCAAAGCAGAAATAATTAAACAGAGAAAATGACAAAAAATCAAAACCAAGAACTGGTTTTCTAAAAGGATAAACAAATGGGCAATAAGTGTATTAAAAGATAGTTAACATCAGTAGTCATTAGAGAAACACAATTTAAGATCTTACTATAATATTACTGCAAACCCACTCACGGGCCAGAGATATAGCTCAGTGATAGAACACATACTTGCTTTGTATGTTTCGAGGCCTATGATCCACATCAAAACACAACACTAGGATGGCTAAAATGAAATATCTGAAATTCGAGGTATTAATGAGGCAGTGAACCAAATGTAAAACGTGTGCATAACTGTAAAATAATATTTATTATACTTTTATTTGTCCTTGAGTAAGTTTATTTAAAAATTTGATGAACAAGCTCATAAAAAAATTTTGCCTTTGTTTTGGGGCCACACCTGGCAATGCCGAGGGATCACTGAAATGGTTTGGGGGCCCATATATACATCCCATATATGTTAGATATAATCCAGGTCTGACGTATGCAAGGTCAGCACCCTCCCTACTACACAATCACTCCAGCTCTCCTCATAACAAAGTTTTTCATAAGTGTCAAGACTAAAATCAACCCAACATTCACCAATACTAAAGAATAAATTGGATAAATTTCAAAAGCATTGCAGTATGTAAACATTTCAGACACAAAAAATAAAAACAGTTAACTAATTAAAGAATATGCAAAATAGGAAAATCTAATGTATGTTTATAGAAAGTGGATTAGTTGTTGCCTCTAACCAAGATGCAGAGTGGGGATTATATGAGAAAGGCAAAATTTATATTAACAGAGATGCTAGATATCATTTATACAAATTTTGGCATGCAGGAGACTCCTAAAAATTACTTAGGGTCTCATGACTGACACCACCAAGCTGAGGGCCACCAGAGCACTACCCAGCAATTTGGGGTTAATGGAGTACAGAGAACTGCAATTTTGGCTTCCAACATGAAGACATGCTCCAGAGCCCTGGACAATCTTTCTGGCTCCTGAACGTTCTATATTGTAACAGTTACCAAATAATGATTTGCCAAAAAAAAAAAAAATCCATAGCTGTAGGAAATTACATATACAGTTAGACTTCCATAAAAGTTATTTTCAAACCAATAATTTTTTAGGACCTACTTGAGGCCTGATGTTCTAGAATTCACAACTTAATATGCTCTCTATAGATAACCTAAGAGACATTCAGAAAGTGTACAACCAATCAGAATCTGAGAGCTTCCTTGCATGAAGAAGCTCAGGTTTGAGCCCATTTCTGCCCTACTACCCTGTCTTGTTGGTGGCACCACTCTCCAGGATTCTTCTACTAAAGAGAAAGAGTGACAAAGAGGAAGATTATATCAAGGAAAACTTTTTAATGCCACTGTATAATTCTCATTAGAGAACTTCTTGTCTACTCACTTAGAACTTCCCTAAACCAAAGTCTGAAGTTCTTTTCAATTGTGACAGGGAGAATGAGGATCTCTTCTTCAACTTATTATGTCTTCCAATTTGCCAACTCATTTCTGGGTAAGGGACCCTGCTGAGAGAAACTGGCTTTAGTCCAACTGTTTGCAAACTGAGCTGCCTATTCAGCTGCAAATTAACTTAGTCAGCACTTGGGAAATATGAGTTTGGCCAATTAGGTTGTCATTATTGACCCAGGTCAAACATGAGTTAGTGTCTAGAAGATGAAAGTCCTTATCTCATTTCTTCTTCTCCATAAATATCCTGGGAAGAAGTGTTTGTATTGTATTTATTGCTTCAGCTCAGAATACCAGAAACTGTTTTCTTGTCAAATTTGGGGTTGGTGTGGTTTTAATGTATCCATTAAGTCTCTTTATTTTTTTTGAACCGTTTCTAGGTGGATCCTTAAAATAAACTCTACACTATATAATTGCCTAACTCAGAATAATTCATATGCTTAGAGTCTTAACTTGCTTGTTTTTCTTTGTCTGTGTCTTTGTCTGATTCTCTGCTTGTTTTGCTTTGCTAGAAAGATAAGTCTGATAAGAACAAGAGAATTCTTGAGTTGAATGATTTTTATGGTTCCCTTCCTTTTTGATTATACTCTACATCTTGAACCTTTATACTTCCGAAATAAACTGAATTTAGGATGGAAATATTATGAGATAAAGATGGGCAATATCACTCCTGTATTTGTTCATCAACAACATAACAGAATCAGTACTAGACAGTAAAATGAGTCTCACAGGTTTAGAGGCTTTCACACTCCTGTTTCTTGATTTAGGCGTAATTGCTTTCCCACAGCACCCCACTTGACTGAGCCAGAGCTGAAGTCTTCTTCTCATACCTCTATAATGGCATCAATCCAATCAGGGGTTCTTCACCCTCCAACAGCACATGAGTAATTAATTAGAGCCTCAATTTCTGATGATGGAGAGGATCAAAAATGTATAGTAGCATCATGTCTTGTAGCTGTTTTCTTGCCTGGGAAAACACATTCTTGGTCACTTTTCTATCTGTTAGGTGTACCATCCTTTGAGTCATTGGATGGATTAAGGCTTTTGTCACGGCGTTGAGAACTCTGGTTGGCATCTTTCAGTCATTAGTGAAGATTTCCAGGTGACAAGATTTAGCAACAATTATTCAAAAATAATTTTGCTAGCTTACCATCAAATATATAGTCTTTGCATCTTATCTATTCAAAAGCCAAGAAATATCATATTTTTATTTTAAAGCATCTGTTTGAGTCAGGCTTGTCCTTTTGACCTTTCATGACAGACATGCTGTAAGGAAAAGTCAATCAAATGGATGTGTGTGGAAGTATCTAGATAAACCAAAAAATAAACTGGTTCTTTTCCTGTTTACCAGTAACTCAATGTTTGTTTCTGCTCAGAAGAAACACAATTAAGGCAGTATAATACTCAGTTAAAAATAATCCTGTTGGCTCTGCCTTTGAGACTCTGGCTAGGTTATTTTTTAATAGAATGGTATTAAAATAAAAAATGCCATCTAAATCTAAGCTCCAATCGATGCACAAACTATTTATTTTTATTTCCTCATTTAGCCCGTGCCCATCATAGCTACACCCATCTGTGCTGTTATGACTTAATAAGATTCTTTAAACAGTAAAAAACTCCAAGAAGATATGGACTCAGTTACCTGCCATTCTCACCCACCCCCAAACCAATAAACTACCTAAATATTACACTTCATAAACCTCGGCTGGAGTGCTCAGAAATAACCTGACCATCTTGCATGAAAATCAAATGACCAGAGGTATGTTTTTTATAGTTAAGACTACTGCAGAATTTAAATAGTCAGACAGGTAAAGTATGAGTGAAGAATAAATGCCAGAGACATAAAAATGAGTAAAATAGAAGTTAACTACCTCAGTGAGCCGAAATACTCAGAGAAGCTGGGCAAAGGGATAGCAATTGTTGATGCCAAGTGTTTCGTAAACATGTAATTTGCACTTGGATGTCAGTGTGCTTTGAAAAGTTAAACAGGCATACAAATACAGGGTAGGGATAAAAAAAAAAAAGCACATTTCCTCTGCTTCCCTATCACCACATCTCAGCTGATTCACAAACTGAGTCCTCTCCTCTTCCTCCAAAGCTTCTGGGACAGGGTTGAACAAATTGTAAGGATAACAGGAGGCCATTTTTGTACTGAAAAATGTTGGCAAATTTCCAGCTTGAATTATTCAGTCTTTTTTAAGCACCTGAGATTCTTCCCCAAATCAAGCATAGGAGTGTGTGTATATTGGTTTGGGGGTCACTTTTAGCTGTGATCAGGATTGGTGGGATTTAGGAAACCATATGTAGTGACCAGGATCAAACCTGGGTTAGCCGCATGCAAGGCAAGTGCCATGGCCTCTGTGCTATCTCTCTGGTCCAGCACCTTAATATTTTTTAATCTCATTCATTATTTTTCATTCTCAATTAAATAACATATTGTCCCTGAAAATTCTCAGAGGTCAGGGAACTGACAATTTGCCTTGTTAAAGAAGGAATAAAGTAGGTCAGGCATACTCTGAAAGAATTAAAATACTGGTATAAAGATTTTAGCCATGTAGCACATGAACTTATGGAGATTTGCTTTAATACATGGAAAATCCTACTAGAATAATTTCAGTTTGGACCTCAAAGTGGTCGTGTGCACATGAACTTCAATCTCAAATATGAGCTTTCTGTAATTCCATGGTCATAGGTGGTTTGAATTTCTATCCATTAACTGGACTTTCTCACTGACCACAAGCTAATAGATTTCTAGCTTTTTCAGGTTGTTTTCAGTAAATTTTAAAAATTAAGATAAAAATTTTCATAACTTTTTAAAAATGTATCTCATGATAACTTTCCATATACTGAATTTACCAATTAATTTCTGTCCAATCAAGTAGACACCTAAGATTCCATTCTTTCAATTAGTAAAGCAAACATTTCTTGGGAAGAAACAGGATGGTGACTTACAAAAGCAACAAGTTCCTTAACAAAACTCCACAGGGAGAGTCACTTCCACACTGACCATAAGGAAATGTGACCAAATTGGATGCCACAAGTTGGGCTCCTTAAAGAGAGATTGGTTGACTGAAGTCCAACACTGAAGATCAGTGCTGGCTGGATGAATTATCAACTGCTTTACCAGGTTTCATGGAGTAAAGGAGTGCAAGCTCTATCACACTCTGAAAACCTGTGGGAAGGAGGCTGGAAGTGCAGGTGAACTTCCTGGAGTTGGGTAACCTCCTCCTCACCAGTGTGTGTGTCGTTCCATGTGGGAGCAACATCAGAAGTAAGGAAAGCATCATTGAGACAGAAAAATGCAATTAATGGTTCTTGAGAAGCAGGAGTTGTATTAAAGGAGGGACTGATTTGAGGAGATATATAGGCCTGTCATTTGATGGTATGGGCTATGAAGATGAAGACAGATATACAGTCCTTAATTTCAAGAATTTCCTGCATTGGTGAACAATAACCACAACTGTCATTGGTTGCCTGGTTACTTTGCAGGGAACAGATGAGCCTCTTTGCATGTAATGCCTTATTGAATGTAATAGCTTTATTAGCATGCCAATTTTATAGTAAGCAGATTGAAGCCAAAAATACGTTATCTGACTTGCTGAACATCCTACATCTAATAAGTGATCAAGGTGGGTTTTGACAAGTGATTCTCACATCCATTAGTCTGTAATATCTAAGTGCACCAAGCACTGCCCAAACTGTATACAGTAGATCAGGGTAATAATATTTGTTGCTCTGACAGGACACACACACAGAGTTTGTTTCCATTTTACTTGTAATAATAGTTTAAAATAGAGTTTAACTCCAGATCCCAGATGTAGAACTGACACAGTTCCCTGCAACAGCACCAGGAACCAAACTCCCCACCTGGGAAATTCCTAATACTGCTCTGGCATTGTCCTAGGATCTGAACAAAAACCAAGACCATTAATTACAGAGGACTGATTACAACAATAGTTTTGCAACAGAACTTCTAAAACCATAAAGAAAGATTGTATGCAAGCCTTCATACTATGACCAGTGTATATACCAAGATCTCTAGCAACAGAGGCATGATGTTATCATCCACAACTGAACGGAAAGTTTCCTGGCACCATAAAAAGACCTTGGGGGTGTGAAAATAAGGCCTGTAGTTGTTCCCATGGCAGTATGCTTCAAGGGTGGAGAAACCCTATATCTCTTAGGCCAAGGGAATTCCCTTTCTAATTTCCCCACTACTTACTGTGCCTATGCATTAAAAAAAAAAAAAAGGCACAAAGCCTTGCCACACCAGCCCTCCTTCTTTCATTTTAGTTTCCTTTTTCTTCTTTTCCTTTTGTTTTCTTTTTATACTTGTTTATTTTTCCCTTTTTCTTCTCTTTTCTATTTTTTTACTTTCCTTTTTTAAATTTTTTTTTGTTGTTTTTGGGCCACACCCGGTGACACTCAGGGGTTACTCCTGGCTATGCTCTCTATGCTCTCTCTCTCTCTCTCTTTCTCTCTCTCTCTCTTTCTGACTTATTTCACTCAGCATAATAGATTCCATGTACATCCATGTATAGGAAAATTTCATGACTCCATCTCTCCTGACAGTTGCATAATATTCCATTGTGTATATGTACCACAGTTTCTTTAGCCATTCATCTGTTGAAGGGCATCTTGGTTGTTTCCAGAGTCTTGCTATGGTAAATAGTGCTGCAATGAATATTGGTGTAAGGAAGAGATTGTTGTATTGTATTTTTGTGTTCCTGGGGCATATTCCTAGGAGTGGTATAACTGGATCTTATGGGAGCTCAATTTCCAGTTTTTGGAGGAATCTCCATATTGCTTTCCAGAAAGGTTGAACTAGACGGCATTCCCACCAGCAGTGGATAAGAGTTACTTTCTCTCCACATCCCCACCAACACTGCTTGTTCTCATTCTTTGTGATGAGGACCACATAACCTGAATCATCTTGTTCTGCCTCATGAGTTGAAGGGGGAAAAATCGGAGGGTACCAAGACCAAACAGTCATATGAATATTGAGTGGAAGTAAAAAATAATCAAACTCAAATACCAAGCCCAAAGTCAATGACAACAGAATCGATACCCAATCTAGAACAAGGTATACACAGAGGGAAGCAATTGCACTAGAAGACAAGGGGAAAAATGAGAGAGATATGGGATGCATGATGGAAACAGGGGTGAGGGAGGACAATGCTGGTGGTGGGAATGGCCCTGATTTATTGTCACTATGTATCTTAAATATTACTGTGAAAGATTCATAATTCACTTTGATCACAATAAAAATTATTTTTAAAAAAGTGAACTAAAAATTAATAAAAATTCTCCATAAAAATAAAAGAGTTTAAAATAATATTGAAAATAAGTATTTGATTTCCTGTCTTACAATTTTTAAATGCCTTACATTCCTATTAGCCCATTCAAATCCCAAACCCAAAAGCACCTGCTGGGGCCAGCATAAGTGTCATTCTCAGATGTCATGTCCTGTGCACTCTTCAAATAGTTTCTCATTTATCAAACAGAAATCACATATTGAGAGCATTACAGTCTACTATGAGGAAGCCTAGTAAGTTTCTCGGGTCAAAAAACAGGTGATTTTGATTAACATTTATTATCATTTCCACTTCCCAGTAGGACAAAAAATGGTGACCATTGCGTGACTGATCCAAACAGTGAAAATCCAAACACAAAACTGTCCTACCCGAGATGAAACACTCTAAGCTGTGTCACTACAAATGATGGCCCAAGGTCCCTAATTAAGACATTATTAAAGAAAATTTTCTTTCTAGATCAACTACATTTTGTTTTTATTTTGAATTTTTCCTATTGATTACTTCTTCCTCATACAACAACTAGTTTAGTGACTTATAGATTTAATCAAGACTTCTCAGTAAAGATGGAGGATTTCATTTCTGTAAGAAACTATTTTTGTTTTAGTTAACTTTGTAGAACACGAGTTTCTGATAAGAGTTTCTCCATATCTGAAAGTTTCCATCATTAACCTCATTTCTAACTAAGTGAAGATTCTGAATAATTCTAGATATGACTAAGATAATGTTACATATCTGCTATGACAAACTGAGAGTGCTGTGTTGAGGTGAATGGTGAAAATACAAGAAAAGTAAAATGCAGCTCCGGTTCCAGCAGGGATGTCAGTAGAATGCACATGAAAGATGAAAGAAAGTCACAAAACTGAGCCATTGATATAAACAAACAAGAATATTCCAAGTTTTTCCATAATTCTTGACCTAGTCAGATCCCATTATATAAAGTTGTCCAGTTCCTCACTCTTTAGAATCATTAGCAAGTTGTTCAAGAATTGAAATTGAGAGACCCCAGTTTTGTGAGTACCAAGTCAATATATTGGTACCCACAAAACACAGCTGGCAGGGCCAATGCAATAGCACAGTGGATAGGGCTTTTGCTTTGCATATGGTCAACCTAAGTTTGATTCCTGGCATCCCATATGGTCTCCTAAGCCTTTCAAAAGTACTTTCTGTGTGCAGAGACAGGAGTAAATCCTGAGCCCTGCTGCCCCAACCCTTCCTCCCAAAATATAGCTGGGTCCTGAAAAATGCTATTTACATGTAAGTGAGGAAAAGGGCTTATTGTATGGTTCATCTAGGCAAAAGGAATCTGAGCATTTTGTATGTGTGGGATATATTTATATTTATAAAGATATATATATATATAAAGTAAAAGCATCTATTTCCTGGTGGTCTATAGTGGGCAGAGGTGAGGGAGAAATGTAGGTCAGGTAACACAAAATTTCTCATGGATCAAACATAGACATGATAGTGAAGCTGGAGAATGAGAGATGAAATAAAGTGACAGGAACTGAAAAACTTTGCTTTTTTTCCCCCTCCAGCCTAAACCAGCTGATGGCACATCTGGTAGGGTCTTTACCTTGGATCTGACCCAGGTTCAATCCCTGGTACCTCATATGATTCCCCTGAGCCCTCCCTGAGTGATTTCTGAACCCAAAGCCAGAAGTATCCACTCAGAACCACGAGGTTTGTCCCCCAAACCAAAAACCAAATTAATAAACACTCCTGGCACTCATAGAAACTAGAGTACAATGAAAGGTAGGTTGCTTTGCCTGTGTTCCCACGAAGGGATGTACAGAGCAAATCACAGGTCTGAGAGTTCCACTGAATGTTCTTGTCTGAGCCATTTGGAGCAACAGCACACAGTTATTGGCATTCTTTTTGCCTGCACATTCAAACCAGGTAACACCTCCAATTTTGAGTGTAGTATAGAACAGGAAGGAGGGTGAGTGGGAGGTGAGTGAGGTTCTGAAGGGAATAGGAAAACACTGAATTGGTGCTTCTAGTTTGGACTTTTAATTATCAGAAAGAATGACCCTTCAACTCAAAGATTCAATCTCATTAGAAATGACTAGACCCCTTTCATCAATTCACCTTTCTATTGCTCTCTGCCAGTCTTCCACAGTAGGAGTCTAAAGACAAGATAGGATTTGGCTCTAGATCCAAAAACTGTATATTGTAGTTAAAGGAAACAGGCTAGGACAGTTGCATACTCTAAAGATCACTGTCCAGTTCTTGGACAGGGTGTTGACACACTTCGAGGAGATGGGAGACAGCTCAGGGTGGAGAAGAGAAGCCAGAAATTGTTTTATGGTCACAACAGAATTTCCCCCAATCAAAGGGGAGCGGGGGAGAGTGCTCTGAGTGACAGACATTAATGAAACATACTGGAATTCTTAATGGAGAGTTGAGGACTCCCCTAAAAGAGGTCTCTGGGCTCCCACAGTCAGTCCTTTGATCATGTTATGCATAATTGGGCTTCCACTGCTCTCTGAAAGTTCAAACAAGACCAGAAGAAAATCTCTACTCAGGAGCAAACTGTATCTGAGTGTCCTGCCTCCCTCACACCCCACCTATAAAGAAGTTTGCCGGACAATGTTTTGGGGTGTAATGAACTGCAGACATCAATTTTCAAAGACATCTACTACTTCTTAGTGGCATTATTTAGGGGACCTAATAATAGAAGAGGTTCTGTTTTCCAGAAAGTAAATGTCCTTTGGACTAGATTTATGCTGCAACAAAGGAAATTGGAGATATATGACTGTTCGTTTATCTCAACCTAAGCACAGTGAAATCAGTACAATTTGCTTCAGAGACCTTTTGGTTCAATTTCTCTATTTTATAGATTGTAGCCACAGAGCATACAGAGAATATTAAGCCATCCCAATCACAAATGCTGGCCAGCAGAGCCACAAATTACTCAGGATAGTTTGGTGTACCCAGAGCTCTTAGCTTTAAGAAGTAGTTTTCCTTCCTGAGAACTGACTGAAAGGCTCCTCTAAATTTGGCAGGAATGACATCAGAAATGGAAGAATTCTGTTCCTATCCAGAGAACCACAATAGTGTTTGCCTGATATCATCTAGAGAAAGCCAGGAGAATATTGGTTATACTCAAATCTAGTTTTCCCCATTGTAGGAATATAAGAAGGCTTCGAATACCACTTTAGGGGGTTGTGTGGGGTCACACTGTGTGGTGCTCAGGGCTAACTCCTGGCTGGCTCTATGTTTGGGGACTCCTCTAGAGAGGATTGATGCAGTGCCAGGAATCAAGTCAGGATCAAATGAGTATATGGCAAGTGCCTTAATATATACCATTTCTCAGGCACCTTGGTATATGCTTCTTAAAATTCTCACATGTGCTGTATTTTTTGATCATATACTGTTTCTGGATCCAGTCAGCAAATTTATGGGTGGACAGACACATTACTACAGTTTTTCTTTGACTCTTGCATTTCTTTATTTAACGCAAATGGCAGCATTTGATGGAACTAAATATGTCATTCTTCTGTTCTTCTTCATTATCTTTATCACTTCTCCTGCCTCTGGAGTC
Organism: Crocidura indochinensis; assembly: GCA_004027635.1. Classification (NCBI taxonomy): domain Eukaryota; kingdom Metazoa; phylum Chordata; class Mammalia; order Eulipotyphla; family Soricidae; genus Crocidura; species Crocidura indochinensis. The sequence goes on along the minus strand of PVKC010000456.1, from coordinate 41,814 downwards.
TAGAAATGACAAACCTTCAAGACATGTTGGCTCTTCAGGTTTGGAATAAGACATGTAAATCTGAAAAAAAAAATTGAAATTACTGGGTCCATAAGGAAACATCAATAGACTCGTGCATGCTTGTCTACAGGGGAGTTTGGGATCAATCCCCAGCATCAGATAATGCCCTGAGCACTGAGCATGAGCAGACTGCAAGCATCACTAAGGGTGACCCTCCCCCACCCCAAAGTAATTCTTACCTCAACATTCACTACTGCATGAGTTAAAACTAAACTCCACTCTTTGAAAGACTCTAAAATATAATAAATACAAAAACATCTGGGGTCTGTGGCCACTCTATTTTAGCAAGGATAATTCGGGGGTTCATATAAGAATAATATCCGTAAAACTCACTTCCTGGCCTAGAACTCTGCACACTAGAATCCCTTTTCATTCTAAGGTATTTTTGCTGTCCTATTTCCAAGAAACACTAATCTTGCACCTTACTGAGAATAATCTATTATTTTGGTGGTGGGTTGGGGGTGGTGCTCAAGACTTCTAACTCTGCACTCCTGCAGACTCCAGGGATCATATGGGGTGTCAGGGATCAACCCCGGGTCAACAAATGTCCCCTCTGCTATACTATTGCTTTGGACTCTAGAAATTTTTAAACAAATTCCTCCAAGGCCATTAATCAGAGATTCTCTGATGCCTGAATTATTTTATTGTACAGTCAAGAGCTATTTTGCTTTATTCATGTTTCAGGAAAAGAGTGGGGTTTCAATTATTCCTTTTCTCACTGTGATTTTCATTCTTTAGCAGAACTCAGGCTTTTGGCATAGTGGGAGGCACTTCCTGACATGTTAGTCTCAAGGCTGAACTAAGCAAGAAGCGCCCTGTCTCTTCTCAGATACAGGGAAGACGTGTTCACTGTAGCATGTAAACATTTTCTGTTGAGTGAATTCCATTTCTAACCGCACTCATCATCAATGAGCACCGCTAAAATGCACAAATCCATATTCACGAAGTGCCGCCCAACTGCACTGTCTGAAAAACCCAGAACTAAGCGCAAAGCACAGATCCATTTCATTTAATTAGAGTTTCAAAGAAGCCTAAAGAAAAGGGGCTGGATCTCCATAAGTGTCTGCCACTGCGTGCATATCACTGGTTTTGTCAGGTGTCCTGAATTGACAGTTCTTCCATGCTATCATAAACAAGAAAAATACATTGATCTATTCAGATTCAGATTCCCCTATGTCCACTTTGCCTTATAAAAAATCAGAATGAGACTATTCTCTAAAATCAAAGCTGGCTTCCTAACCAACTGCCATCTTAGAAAACTGCACATTGTTCTCAGCACTTATTCTATGTGTACTCACCTTTTATTTCAATTCTATCTTATTCATTTTCAAATATTTTTACCATGTTTCCCAGTCCAGCCCAAATTGATTTGCTAATACTATCCAAGTCAGATTCTGTTTGGCCCCATGTCTAACTATTTCCTTTTTGACTATCTTTACTTATGATGTGCCCTAGAAATTCACCGCTATTGTGTCTCTTCTATATCGACAACTATGAACTATTGGACACACACTTACAGAGCATGTGCCATGTGCTCATTTCTGGAAAGACAAGACTGACCAAAATAAGGACCAGAGAGTTAGTTCAGCTGAGCAAAGCCAGCTTGGCACCCAGCTAACCTGAGTTCAGTCCTGGATTCCAAACTGAAGATATAATACCAATTATGTCATTGGGTCAAAAAGATGGCACAGTGGGCAGGACATGTTTGCCTTGCATGCACCCACCTATGTTCAAATCCCAACACCACATATGTTCTCCTGTGCACACTGTAAGAAGTAAGTCAGAGTAAGTCCTGAGCACTGTCAAAGATGACCCCTGCACCCCTCAACAGATTACCCCAACTAGAAATTTTTTTATTGTTTGGCATTGTAGTGACTCTTATAGCTTTTCCAGTGGTAGCCTACAGCATCTCTTTTTTAACATTGGTTTCTTGGAGCAGATTTCTGATGTGAATAAGCTAAAATGTAAATTAACTAATGAATGAACAGAGACAGACACAAACAGAATTACCAACACAATATACTTCGGACTACAAGCAAGTAATTTCTTGTTGGCAGCAATTTGCAAAGTAGTGATATGTATCTTATAATAGAGCACCCTATGATATTGGCTTCAGTGCTATCTCAGTAATGGCAGTTCCATTGGTAAAGAAAACAAAAGCAAAAGCAGAAATACGCAGACAAAACTTTTGCTCAGAAAAAGAAACTATCCCTAAAACAAAAAGACATTGAATGAATTAGAAAAAATATTGTCACTGCATACTTCTGACAAAGGGCCAACTGATAGCTAAGATATATAAAGAAGTCATAAAACTCAGTTACACCCAACCCTAATAAAATAGGAAATGGAAAGAACCAAATAGATGCTTCCAAAGATGGCCAACAGGCACATGAAAATTGTCCAGCATCACAGAGAGTCAAGAAAATGCAGATTAAAGTAACAGTTACCTTAGACCTTAGACCACATGAGAATAAGAACTATCACAAAGACCAAAGAACAGAACTGGCAGGGATGTGGAGGAAAGAGAACCCTTACTCATTGCTAATGCAATTTAAATCACTATATGGTCCATTCCTGAAAATATAACCAGCAAACAACCCAGTTGTGTATAAAATGTTAACATACATGTGTGTATTTACACACATATATTATGTTTATTATATACTATTTATAATAGCCAAAATATTGAAACAATTCAGTACTCCAAAAAAGTTGTGTGAAGGAGGGTGTGGGATATTACACAAAGGATTAATACAAAACTATAAGATGAAATCTTAACTTTTTTTTACAATATGTATTGAATTGGAAGGAATAAATAAGTGAAATAATTTAGAAGAATCAAGACAGTAACTAGATCATCTCACTCAAATTTGGATGTAAAGCGAGGGAATATATAGTATGAAATAAAAAGTAACCTTAGAGCACAAGATTGTGATTATTAAGAGGTCAGACAAGAAGGCTGAAGGAGTCAGAGTTGCAGGGGACCAACCCTGTGATGGTGGGACTAAGGTGCTAATACTGTATTCCTAAAGCATATAAATGTTTCATTCTTGTGGGGCTGGAGTGGTGGCGCAAGTGGTAAGACTTATGCCTTGCTGGCACTAGCCCAGACAGACCACAGTTCGATTCCCCTGCATCCCATATGGTCCCCCAAGCCAGGAGCTATTTCTGAGTCCATAGCGAGAAGTAACTCCTGCCCGTCACCAGGTGTGCCCCAACCCCCCAAAAAATCTCATTCTTGTAAAGCAAAGCTATCTCAATGAAAAGTGTGTTTGTTCTGCTAAATTAAGGTACAGGAATCTACTGGATGCTCAAATTCTGTACTGACCTTACTATGCCCTAAAAGTTCTGTATTTTTTTTCTTTGAGCCACACCCGGTGATGCTCAGGGTTTACTCCTGGCTATGCACTCAGAAATCGCTCCTGGCTTGGGGGACCATATGGGATGCCGGGGGTCAAACTGCGGTCAGTCTTAGGCTAGAGCCAGCAAGGCAGACACCTTATGGCTTGAGCCACAGCTCCAGCCTCCACTTCTGCAACACTTCTGGAAAAAAGAAAAATCCAACCATATTTAACAAGAAAAGTAGAGAACAATTTTGCTTATAAAGCAATTCTTTAGTCTTCTGCTTCACCAGATTCTCTGCCTTCTTTTTGCAATTTAGGGGTTCACCTAAGCTGTGAAGACTGAAATACCCCGCCCTTAATGGGAACGGGTGGTGTTTGTTTGATAACTATAAAAAAATCTTATCTTTATTGTGATAAAAGTGAGAATTACTTGACATAAAAAACATCAAACATATCAAAAGTCATAAGGAATGAGTTGGCTCAATTCCGCAATAAATATCCCCCAGTAACATCCCATAATTTTTTCTCTGGCATTTAAAAAATGCACTTTTTTTTTGGTAATCTACCTTTTTTTGTATGAATATCGAATATCCTAAAAATGTCATAGAGGAAATGAATTCCTATTAAAGTATTCAAAAGTTGGGGCCCGGGAGATAGCATGGAGGTAAGGCATTTGCCTTTCATGCAAAAGGTCATCGGTTCGAATCCCGGTGCCCCATATGGTCCCCCGTGCCTGCCAGGAGCAATTTCTGAGCATGGAGCCAGGAGTAACCCCTGAGCACTACCGGGTGTGACACAAAAACAAAAACAAACAACAAAAAAAAGTATTAAAAAGTTAAGAGCATTCTAGAAATCAACACCCACCCATGACTAAGATACACAGAAAGGTTGACATATCAATGTGAAGGGAAAAATGCCTCAGGAAGCAGAGAAATGAAGTCCTATGTGAGGTAGAAAGAACATTAATATTTACATAAGGAGAGAAAATTTTGTTTATCATTTACAAAAGTTGACAAGAGAAAAGAGAATCATTTTTTTCTGCCATTGCTCTATGCCCACCTCCATTAAGGCTGAGTCTGGAAAGAACTGATCAGTGGACATTCCATCATGATGGAAAGGCAGGCCTGTTAGTTTTATTATCTTGGGATCAAATGGATCTTATTCATACTCTGTGATTACTTTCCAGGATGTTGCATTGTGTCTGTAAGTTACCTATAATTCAGCAAAGGGAACAGACCTTATTCCTAATGTCCTCTAATGGGTGAAGATATAAAGCTCATTTAAAAAAGTTGGAATTTGTTTTGCACCCATACTAAGATATACTAGGGAATTACTCTTGAAGCGGCTCAGAGGACCACACGGGATGCTGGGGATCAAACCTGGAGCAGCCATGTACCAGGCAAATGCCTTTTCTTTGTATTCTCACTCGGATTCCATTCTTCAACAGCTGCTCTAAAATCATGGCAGGTCACACAAGTGACTAGAGGAGGCCCAATATAGTCCCAAAGGCTCTAAAAGTGCTCCCATGTGTTCAATATTCACAAGTCAAGCTTTGTTCCCTCTCCTTCAATTGAGTTAATCATCTATCAGATCATGATCCTGGTATAAATAAGCTTTTCAAGAAATGCACTAAATGGCACCCAGATGATATGGGGTTGCAAAGCCAATTAGGTTCCCACAGAGTCTCAAACCACTCAACCAGGAAAACCTAGTTCCAGCCCTTCCACTTTGTTCCTATTTGCACAAAAGCAGCTCCATGAAATTTGTCTCTCCACTGCCCACTTCAGTTCCTCTGTAGTTCAACTGGCTGATTTTCAGTCCTTTTTAAAAGTCTTTGGGGACTAGAAACAAAACAAACCTTTACCCAATGCTTTGCAGTTTTTATTCCCCTGTTCTTGTTAGGTTATAAACTGTGACTCTGGTAAAGACTTATGTGTAGGTTGTAAGTGGCAAGTAACAAAGGCACCATGTTCAACACTGGGGAGAAATTTTCCACTGGCTTCTTCTTTGTCCCTTTGCCTCTCAGCTCTCTTTAAATACTATGGGGTTTACTCAGTCACTGACCTTGTCTAATCATATTGATTGTCAGCAATTGCAGCCTCATTGGATAGCAAGTTGCTATGGTAATTTCGGTGTCTTGTCTTACATTTAAAGACACAATGATCCTACAAAGGGGTAAATTGCTTGTGGATGGTGACAGAGGAAAACATAATTAGAGATCCAAATTGCAAAACTAATATATTCAAATGAATTCTAAAATCTAAATCAGGATTTGATGTTATAAATTGATCCCAGAATATCTACCAAAGGCATATTTGGTCAGAATGTTTTTCTACTCCTTCAAACACTTGCATGCTATGGGATGGGGTGGGGCACAAAATGTCATAAATGAAGCAAAGTGATGGCTGTCTGTGTGTGAAAATTAGGTAGTTAAGTAGAAGCTCTGTACCTTCAGCATTCAGGATTAAGTGTTCCAAAGACCCTCCACATGGACCATGCTCTTGCCTCTCTTTAACTTGTGTAGCATTCTGCACAGCATCATTTTTCACTGATAAATGGGTGATGGCTTTGCATCTTTTATAAACACTGTCAAGCAATAATCACTTGTTAAACCAGAAGTACTGAGAACCAGTCCCTTGGGAGAAGATAATTTTCCCTTGTATTAAAAACTCCACCAAGGCAAAAAGAAAATGTGTTCTTTTGAACATGCCTTAGAGAAGAGGTGTGCAAAGGAATTTGAAATCTGAAATCTGGTGCCCAAAGGACCAAGGTGTGACTTATTCTGTTCTCCTTCAAATTGAAAGTCTGCTGAGTATGATAATAAAATGTAGGAGAATGGAACATTTAGTAGCACTCTGATATCTGTAGACAGAAACACAGAGACTTTGATTATTACTCCATTGATGACTAAATATGCCAAAACAATGAGTATGTGTGGGCAAGTTAAGAAGAGCAAATGTCCTAATGTTGAGAAATGAGTTTTCCTTGAAGATCATTTTACAGCTGCTCAAATATGGAGGCACAGTAAGTTTTTTTAATAAAGCAAAGGACACCAAGAACATCAAGCCTGAGTTGTCCAATTAGCTCATAGTCATGAATCATCTGATTTACAAATAGGGCATCACACCACAGTATAGCCTTTTGCTTTCATCTTTAAGGTCTGGATTCTGCCCTGGCACTGTCATAATCATTTTAAAATGAAGAAAAATTAAAACAAATTGTCTGCTGGATATACAGGATTCTTGAGAATGCCTCATCTCATCACTAGGCAGACCTTCCTAACCTACACCGGTTCCTTGGTTATTCACCCATATAATGACAGTGGCTTCAGCCCTTTTTACTTCATGTTTGATGACAAAGGACAAGTGGCATTTATCACAAGAAATCTTAAAGATTATGACCAAAGTATCTTCCTTCCTTCTCCTTCCAGGAGTCATTACAAAACAAAACACAATAAAAGCTTTTCAAAAACTAAGTCTTTTGAAGAAGATCTTTATGATTTGAAGTTATTTAAGGACAAATTTGTACTACACACTGAACTCCCACAAAGGGACCCTCTTGAAAGGATACTAACACAAGTAAAGATCTAGGTTCTCTTCTTTCACCAACAACTGGAACTGAATGCAACTATTCCACTAGTATTTGGTTGACAACTCTCTAGCTCATGTTCTCATAAACATGTCAAGCACATCAATGGTGTGAAGAGGCACCAAACCAGCTTGTATCCCAGCATCCTTAGTGACTGTGACCAATTGAAGCTAATGTCTTGCATTGAAAGAGATGTCAATTCTCCTCATCATTTGCTAAAAAAAACAAAAACAAAAACAAAAAAAAAACCACAGCATTTTATTGTGGCTTTTTTTGGGTCACACCCAGCAGTGCTCAGGGGTCACTCCTGGTTCTACACTCAGAAGTCACTCCTGGCAAGTGTGGGGTCCATATGGGATGCTGAATTTGAACCACCGACCTTCTGCATGCAAGGCAAATGCCTTATCTCTATGCTATCTCTTTGGCCCCAAGCATTTTATTTTTCTGGGGAAAAAAAGCACTTGAAATCCTTTTTTCCCTGGCCATAGATATTACTTCATTGTGCGTGCGTGCGTGTGTGTGTGTGTGTGTGTGTGTGTACAATTTAATAACCAGCATGAGAATAAAGAACTACAGTGAATGGGGGGGGGGGGTTCATCAACACTCAGTGCTTATTCCTGGTTCTATGCTCCAGGTATCACTCTGGCCCTTGTAGTAGGTCCTAAACTGCACCTTGTTCCAATCTTCAGTCTCTCATGTCTGAAAAGAGGACAATTGAATTGGCTTGTTGACTTTGGTGAGGACAAAATATTGGATGAGGAAATTTACTGCTCAGAAACAGAAAGAAAAGTCATTGAATATTGAGGCAATGAAAACAAGACCTGCAATTTTTGCATTCTAAGAAACCCCAAATGTGGGGCCCAGGAGGTAGCATTGAGGTAAAGCGTTTGCCTTTCATGCAAAAGATCATCGGTTCGAATCCCGGTGCCCCATATGGTCCCCCGTGCCTGCCAGGAGCAATTTCTGAGCATGGAGCCAGGAGTAACCCCTGAGCGCTGCCGGGTGTGACCCAAAAACCAAAAAAAAAAAAAAAAGAAACCCCCAAATGTGGTACAGGACAGAACAGATATCTGCTTTATGTGCAAGCGCTTCTTCCAAGGGTCCAACATTTGAGCATCCCAGAAAGAAACAGAAGCCAATCAATAAGAGCCAAATTAAGAAGTGGCTGAGGGGCCGGAAAGATAGCATGGAGGTAGAGCATTTGCCTTGCATTCAGAGGACTGTGGTTCGAATCCCTGCATTCCATATAGTCCCCCGAGCCTGCCAGGAGCAATTTCTGAGCAGAAAGCCAGGAGTAACCCCCTGAGCACTGCCAGGTGTTGCACCCTCCTTTCCCCAAAAAAGTAGTGGCCACAAACATGAGCTCTTTGGTGCTCTTTTACTGCTGGCACTACAGGAGGCACTTGGGTGCCAAAAAGCAAAGTTAATAAGAGAGAAAATGGAGAAGAATCAGAGATCAAATAAATATGAATTACGGAGTGAAAACAGAGACCGGAAGGAGGGGCTTCAGGTGTGGCCTGTAATCAAAGAGACAAAGGAGAAAGTGAATCAACAACATTGGGTGGCAGTCACAAAAGAAAGGAAAATCCACTACTCACAGACAGGCACACATTACATATTTGCATATACAAGAAGGTGGAAATTAACCTTGACTTCAGGAAGCTCAAGGAAGCCCTTCAAAGCAGACAATGAAAGCAAAATTATCTCCAGGGGTAGTTTCTCACCTTGACCAGAAAGAACCCTCCAGAACAATGGACCAACTGCTCCCATGGAAATCTTACGTAGTGAGCTGGTCTGAAAAACATGGAAGTGTCTTCTCCAAGCCCTTGCTCTTTGCCCTAGTTCTTAAAAATGGAACCTGCCACAGGGGAGGTCAAGGATACACTGACTGCCTTTTATTTCTCCTTTGTTTTGTTTGTGATGCTCAGAATGATTCTGGGCTCTTTTCTAAGGAACTGGCTCCTGGACAGCTCAAGAGACCATATGGGATGCTGGGAACAAAATCCAGGTCAGCAAACACCCTCCCTACTGTACTAATGCTCCAGCCCTTACTCCCTAAGAGTAGAAGGAGCCTGGGAGATTGTCCAGATCAACAGAGCTGCCTGATAGCAGAGGTCTCTGTGGATTTCTAGAACTAATGTCCAGAAACGGTAACTGATTTGACCCAAGGGAAGCTGTGAATTAATGGCCAAGTCCGAACTAGAACCTAGGGCTACTGACGCCAAGAAAGTAATAAAAATCAGAGCCAGCATCATGACCTGTGTGTAACACTGGGCTTTTGTTCTGTGCATGGCATGCATTATTTATAGGATCTCTAGTAGCCTGGCCAATTGCGAAAGATTGAGAATAAATTATTCTGAGATAGGAAGGCTTAGCAACACCTCACAGAGAAACTAGACCCTAGCGAGTTCTAGTGAGGAGCATGTTTCATGCCCACTCAAGAGAACTCCGCTCAGCTTACCTTTTTCATCTTGTTGGGAAGTTGGGTGTTGACATTTCTTTATTTGTGGGGGTGGGAGAATCTGGTAGCACTCAGGGTTACTCCTGGCTCTGCACTCAAAAATTACTCCTGGGATGTTCAGGGGATCATATGGGATGCCAGGGATCAAATCTGGGTTGGCCATGTGCAAGGCACATGTGCAAGGCAAACACCCTATTCACTGTGCTATCACTTTGGTCCCAATATTTTGGGTTATTTTTTTCTGTTTTTTTTGTTTTGTTTGGGGCCACAGCCTAGGTTTCTCAGGTTACTCCAGATTTTTATTACCTATTTATTGTGAATTTGTTATATTGACACTACAGCATGACCTAAAATTGTTTCACCAAACATTTACTCAATATATACTTTACATTGTTTTACCATATGGTAGAGGAATACATTCTAGTTTCCTTGCTAGACAAACATGTGAGAGGCAAATATCAGATACCATGCAGAATGTCAGTTCCTACCATAAGTATTAGAATGAGAGGACAATAATGAACCTTGCAATGGCAAGGTAATGTTGTAATCAATGGCACTTTACATAGAATCCACTAGTACTGGCAGCTTTGCCATGTCCAATGATAGCTTCCAAGCTACTTCTAACCATGGAGGGCTCAGAAGGAAACCAAGAGAAGGAAAGTCAGTCAGCAGAAAGTGGCACACACTACTGCTCACATTCTACCAAAGAAACTTTTTCCCAGAATGCTTTCCCTAACAGTAAGATTTATGAGAAAATGGAGTGTAGCTATGTGCCCAGAAATAAAAGTAGAGGGATAAATAGACCCAGGTGGATAGCAAAGAATGTCTTCCATGATATATGATCTCCATAATTCACAGAAAATCCCTACAAGATCAATCTAACTGTCCCCATGCAATTAAGTCTCATGGAAGTGAATTGCCTTGTCTAAAACCACATAACTGTACATTAATGCTAGATGTTGGATCTACATCTGTCTGGAATCCGGATTCATGCAGCAACTCACATAAAAAATGCTTATTCTTTGGTTCCTGATGAGATGAAATCACTAGTGAGATTACCCTTGCACAGCATTCAGCTCAGGTCTGCTAACTAGCAAATGCCTAATAAAGGTTAATTATTGCCATTATTTCTTCTGCCTTGAGTTACACAAAATACATTTGCACATGTCCTGATGTGCAATTTACTGTTTCTGGTGAGTTAGATTCTCTCCAACCTTCTCTCTTCCCTTCCACTGAGTCTACATAGCTGGCAGGTACTTAGGACCTAATGGCTCAATGTCCCTTACCCATCTCCTCAATATATCTTACCTAAGTAAATCCCCGCCTTTTTTGCTTTTGATCACTTAAACCCAAGGAACTAGTGTTTAAACTATTTCTGACAGACATATTCAAAATAAAAGCATTGTCTAACCCATTAGAACTTGTAACTTCCATTTCATTCTCTCTCCATGTAATCTCTTGCTTTTTACATTCTGCTTCTCTGACTCATTTGCTTTCATTATCTAATTAAAATCCTATTTACTTTCCCAAGAGAAAAATTCTACTTAAGTTATTCAGGCATCAATACTAGCTATACTTCTACTTCTCTGTCTAAAGGGAAATGAATTCCTTTATTCATTTTTGGGGAGTCAGGGTGGAAGTGGGGAAGCACAGCCAATGATTCTAAGGGGCAACCCTCTGAAGTGCTCACAGATGCAGTATCTGTGGGGTATCAAACAGGTATCAAATCTCACACAGAGGTCTTCTGCGTGCAGATCATATGACTATCCATTTTAGCTATTTATCCCGAAAATAAATGTTCTTAATTTTTGGAATTGTTCAACTTATTTGCCTTTGAGAAACTGTTACTATCACCCTTTTTTCTTTTCTTTTCTTTTCTTTTTTTTCACTTTCATTGACTTTGAATTCCTAACTTTTCAGGCACATTCCATTTATCCAGTAAACTGGTGATTCTGTGAAGGTAGAGGAACACCATTTTATATTTTACAGGCTCTATATTTGCACAGACAATGTGCTAACATAATCATAATCACAAAAGTCACTGCTTGAGTCTTTGATTTATGTCCGTTGACTTAAGTATAGCCTTGCCAGGCTTCAAGCACGCTGTAACACTGAAAACAAATGCTATTTGGTTGTTTTATAGGCCTATTGCTCCCCAAACCATTTCCACACTATTCAAAATTAAAACAATAACAATGGGACTTTGTGAAGTAGGAATGGTTGTCAAAAATACTGGATATATGGCAGACATGATTCCAAACACCCTTTGTGGACCCTTTAACTGGAATTCATTCATTTCACCTACTGTCTCTATGGCATAGGGAAAATGACTTAACCACAGAATTCTGCTTGTTCGCTCTTCAGTAAAGGGCCTAAGGATAGCAGTCTCTTCAGAGAGCTGTTGTGAGGATTAAGTGATTTAATAAATGTAAAGTTTCAGAACATTTGACATATAATAACTGCGTAATAAATATAGCTAGTATGTAATGCTGTTTACTCCTTCCCTCATCGGCTGGGGGAAGGAGGTAAATTATACCCAAATGTAGATGACTAACATGATTTAGATTAAACAGAAAAAGGACATGTTTGGAAGTGAGTTGAATATAGATGTTTGAAACCAGTTGTTTGAGGATGATTTTATCCATCTCATGTGGGAGCCATTCAGAAAATACTATTAGAAATATTCACCTAACCCAAGAAAAAGGAAGCAGATTTGAGCCACATCAGGAAAGGATGTACTAGTGTCCTCTGCAGAGGGACCAAGAGGACCTCATCAATGCCTTTACCTTGACTTTATAACTCCTCCCAGAAAACCCACACTTGTAGTTGATGATGCCTGTGGTGGAGACAACTGTATTGGAGCACTCATAAGCTCTTCCTAATATTCTTTATTGGCCCATGGACCAGGCAGTTAGCTTTATTTCGACTAAGACAAAGAATAGAACTTGAAATAATGTTGTAGCCTGATTTAAGAATTAAAAATAATCTATAGATGAGATAAGGGCAGCCACTCCATTCTTTCCCCTTGCACAGTGTAGGGAAAGGACATATACGCAAGAATGCAGAAGCATTTAGTACTTAACTCTATCAAGATACACAAGGATGCAGAAATATCTGCAGAGACATTCAGTGCAAAACTCCATCAAGAGGTGAAGCTAGACGCAGGAAGATTAGGTGATATTTGAGTTTGCATGTGACAAGCAAGCACTTAATATATTGGACAACCTTGTGAGGTGGCTATTATACCTATTTTTTTTTATTGTGGCCAAAGTGAATTACAAATCTTTCAAAGTAATATTTAAGGTACATAGTGACAATAAATGAGGGGCATTCCCTCCATCAGTGTTGTCCTCCCTCCATCCCTGTTCCTGGCGTGCATCCCATATCTCCCTCTTTTATCCCCCCTCCCCCGAATGCTAGTGTCACTGGTCCCCATTTGTGGAGCTTGTTGTAGATTGGGTATCGATTCTGTTGTCGTTGACTTTTGGTTCGATGTTCAAGTCTGATCATTTTTAATTTCCACTAAATATTCATACAACTGTCTGATCCTGGTACCATTCATTTCCCCCCTCAATTTATGAGACTGAATAAGATGATTCAAATTATGTTATTCTGTTGGAGATAAAAAGGAAAATAAAAAAAACTGGGAGGAGTCTGTCTACGTGTTATAAATTTCAATTTAGAAGAAGAAAAGGAAAAAAAGAAGAAAGAGGTAGCAAAACAAACAAAAAAAACAACAACAAAGCAACAACAAAAAATAAAAAAAGAACAAACAAAAAACCACAGAGAAGACTACTAAGGCTCAGAGATCCTCTCTAAATTCCCCAGCTATACAGCTGGTAACAATGGAGGCAGGATTCAAATTCTCCTAGAAGTCTCTACATCTGGCCTCACAGGGATCTCAATGAGGGTAGATACTTTTGAAGGTCTTTGGAATCTATTTGTATGGGGAATTTTGACTTATTTTTTTCTTGTTCTAAACCTATCTCAAATTTATTTAATCCATATAGCACATTTCTAGAAGAACTGAGGAATGGGAGAGATCTAGATACCCTAATATATATGCACATATAATTATATAGATAAATATAGCATATACAAGTATGCCATATTTATATACTTATATGATTAAATGCAAAACACCAACAATCATTTCCTTTTCTCTAGTAAGTCATATGTAGCCTAGAAACTTGACTTACTGAGTTGACATTTCTTAAGAAAGTTAGTGATGACTAATGAAACTCAGGGTCCTGTTTATTTTGAGATCATGGCACCAAACCTAAATTCTCAGACATTAAGTTTACTTCATCAAATATATTGAGCATTTATTGAATTAGTTCTTCTCTCTCATTTCAAGATACATTCCAGGGTTTTAATAAACAAAAAGTTTTCTTTGTGGGCTAATGCACAATTTCATTTGCAAATACTGTTTGTTGCAAGTTTTCAAGAACACACTTTATTGTTCACAAGCCAAGGTGGAAAATCTTTTTAGAATATTTCAAAAATCATTCATTTATTCAACAAACATGTGGCAGGCAGAAATAAATTCTATCAGTCTATCAGACTGTTCCCATGTTGCAGTTCTTATTCTGTTTACCTGACAAACTCTCACTTTGAGTGGATTCCATAGTCAAAAATGGAAGTTGTGAAGACTTAAATGTACAATAGGAATCATCAAAGACACTACTGACAAAGAAGCTAATCCTCCTCTCCCATTAAAACCATAAAGCTGGAAAATAATAAAGTGGACACATGAGAGATTTACCAGAGAAAAGGCAAATTTGAATGATGTGTGAATAGAAGCCCTGATAAAACCTCTGGCCTGGTAGTCAAGTGACACAATAGTAGTTTCCATAAAGAGGTAATAAAATGTTGCAATTAAAGAGATTATTTTAGGATGATCTATACATACATAAAAAAAGACCATAGAAAAAATAGATTCCTGGATCTTGAGAGATAATTTTAAAAATATTAGGAATTTTCTGTCTCAGTTACTTTTATGTGGGATATTCAGCATACTTGAGATTATCCTGAGGTAACAATCTTTGATTACTTCCATAAGACAAAAGTGTTTGTCCTTCACAGAATATTTCTTCAGGGACCAAGCAATAGGACAGTAGGTATGTCTTGTATGCAGCCAACCTGGGTTTGATCCCAGGCATCCCATAGGGATGTGAAGAGCCAAGAGAAACCCTTTATAACCCAACCCGATCTCCCCACAAAAAAGTCTCCCACCCATAGAAGCCTGTGAGAAATGGCTTCTAACACCTGGCTTGTCTCAGTCCTTTCCTGCTCCCTGGAGACTGACACCCCTTTACCCCACAAGGCACACTTCCAGTTCTGCCACTCAGACCTTGCTCTTGATCAAACGTAGCCCTTGTCGTGCTTCAGCTAAACCTCAGGCGAGAGTCCAGTACTCCGCCTCAGTCAATTTGAATGCACACAGCCTGTGAGACATCCTCAGACACTCTCAGCTGCCACATTAAAACTGCATGAGCATCTTCCTCAGGAGGCCTAATAAAAGCGCGTTTCAACAGTAAGCCACTTACACGCATTAACTCAGAAAGCTGTCGTCTCTCCTCATCAACTCTGGCCTTCCACAGAGGGGACTACTTTTTCCCTTGCCTTCAAATCACAGAAGGAGCAAAAACTGCTGGGCCCCGCAGGATTTTTCTCTAGAAACTATAAACCAAGACAACATTAATGGCAAAGGCCTTTCATAACAGGCCCCATTTGAGTAATGGCATGGAAGGAGAGAATTTTCAATCTATGTTTGTTTAAAAAAGCCATGGAGTGCCAGAGGCATAGAACAATGGGACCATGTTGTGCATAAAAGAGTCCCAGGGACCACCAGACTGACCCCCGAGGTAGAGTCCAGGAGTACTTTCAAGTGTGGCTCCCCAAATAACTTAATAAATAAAAGATTGAAATAAAGTTCTCATCTTCCTAAAACCAGGTGATTAAAGAAATAAGCCTTAATTCATGATTTACAGCAAGACATTGAAGTTGATGCTAGATTAAAAAGTCAACTGTTTATAAAAATATTTTAAAGTTTAATAAAATTTATTGGTTATACAGTCATTTTCATTTGCTCACTTATTTTCACTGCAATAGCAGTGACCAAATCTGGACCTCTATCCCTCCATAGGCTTCAGGTTCTATTTTAAACTGGGTAGCTTCAAAACTGAGATTGTATCTAGGGATTTTTTTCCCCACTGTTCCCTAGGCATCATCTTCTATCATGTTAGTTTTGACTCACTGTATCAAAGAGAAAGACTTTCTTTGACATCTTCATGGTCTAATGAGGCACCAGAGGTACAAGATCTTATACCAATTCCTAACAACATGTATGGATAATACCTTAACTGACTTGAATTATATGTTTCTTCCCTTGCAGAGAGATCTCACAAAATGATGTATTGGAAATAATAGAAGCAAATGTATTCTCCAATCTTCCTAAATTGCATGAAATGTAAGCAAGAATCTAGTGGTCTTCTTGTGACTCGTTTTTCTTTTTTCATTTTATAATCACATTTTCAGAGAACATTTATTTGTTTGTTTGCGTATCTTATTAGGTTTGTGACTCATTTTAATCATAGCTTTCATTTTATTCTCATAGCCCTGGGAGACTCGAGGTATGCTTTGTTCTTGATTCCCCCGAATTTTGATTTGAATGTATCAGAGACAGCTCAGAAGGTCCTGTTGACCACATACATTTCTTCGCACCCTTCTAGGCACCAGCCCAGAAGCCCAGAATCTAACCAAGCAGTTTCCTCCTTCTCAGAGTTGTTTCATAATAGGACCCAAGAATATTGTCTATGAGCAAGTAACTCTACCTTGTTCTTCGAAGTTCTTCCATAGCCAAAGACTAAAATAAAATCACGTTTCAGTTAAATATGAGCAACGGCAGTCTAAATATTAACCTATGGCTTGTTAACCTTGAACTTGGTCAAGATACAAAAGCATTCTCAGTCTCACATCCTAATTCTTTTTAATTCTCATTAAGCCTCTACAAGCGATGCCTTCCTTCCTTCTTTCCATTGCCCTCATGTTTCTTCCTTTCTTCTCTCCCTGCTTGGCCTCCCCTGACCCTCATTGAGAAGAGAAACCTTCTGGGGGGGAGAGGGTTCACAGGTACAGAAAAGATCAGAGAAATGAGCCCAAACGGCGGACAGCTCTCTGCACTGAGTCAAACAGTACATGTCTGTGTGGGTCAATGGGCAGCAGAGCTAAGAGAGCAACTCTTTGATCACTCATCTGTGTAGAGAAGTGCCCACCTCAATGGAGCACTGACTGTGTTTAAAATGATTAATTGCCTTGGATCTAGGTAGCTACAGGTTACAGCAGCATAAAAGTTAAGGAAACAAAGAGGAACTAATTATCCTAGGGCAACTCTGCAAATATGCATTGATCCAGTAAGAAGAGAAAAGGGCAGCCTTTCCCTGTTGAAATCCAAAATGTCAAGATGCTCCACTCCAAGCTATTGATCAGGATGTAACACTGGTCAAGACAGCACCCAAGTTAGTCCCTCCATGCGCTTCTCATTCTATGACAGGAAAAGAATGGAGGCATCTCTCAGGCATTATTTGCCAGGATTATGGCTGAAACCAAAGATACCCACTGTTTGCTCCAAATCTCCATTTCCCTGTCCTTGCATTCTTTTTTTCCTTTACCCTATTTCCTTTAATTTCATCTTCTTTCCACCCTCTTATCTTGTCTTTCATCCCCTTCTATTTTGTCTCCAGATCAGGAAAAAAAAAACTAAGTTCCCCTTCTTAATTCTACCCTACCCTTTTAATATCTGGAAAGATCATCATAGGCTTAAGAGTGAGCCATGCCCAGTGTAAAAAATATTCATTCAGCTAGAGTTTATCTGCCCATGTGAATAGTTCAAAGAGGACTTTAGTGGTGATAATTAAAGGAGATAAAGTTCATATTTAACTTCACAAAATGGTGAATAGAAAAGGGGCACCAAATTCAACCTCAATGCTTGTTAAAAAGATGTATGATGAATTATTGATATATATACTCATTAGAAATGACTACAGTATTCCTTATTGTTAAAATCACTTGCTTGTCCTTTCCTGTTTTACAGCAGAATTGAAAAGGCCAACAACCTTCATTACATCCACCCTGAGGCCTTCCAGAACCTTCCAAACCTCCGATATTTGTAAGAATTTCTATTTTCTTGGTATCCCCTCTCTGATCAAATTGTTTACTCCTATTCTAACAAAGTCATTACTTGATTCTAGGGTAAACAAACAGGCTTTGTGGGGAGCTGTGTAAAATTCCCTTTAAAGGGACACAATGATTTCAATTTCATTTAATCAGTGAATTCTACTCATCCATTTTTTCATTGACCAAAATAATGTTCCCAGGTAGTATAACTAATACCATTTATATGAATGGTATTGTCTACAGAATGCTGTCATAATTTAGTCTTAATTAAATGCACCAAATTTTTGGCTAACACTTAGCCCCGACCTTGACCTCAATGAATCTCTTTTCCACATGTGCATTTTTTCCTTATGAAGCACAGCATTTTAGAACTCTGGGCTAGACTGAGCATGCCAGTTGATCTGCAGAGTGATGTCTGGTGTTTGAGCTCCCTCTTTTGGGACTGTTTCATCAGCAAAACGATTGCTTCTTGTACAAAATGGCTTTCAAAGTAGCTGAGGATATGAGAGATCCTTAAGGTGCTATGATAAGGTTCCAAGAAGGATTTTGTCTCGAGAGTCAAGACTTCTGGTTTCACATAAAACTTGCTACTATTCAAGGCAAGAACTTAACTCATCAATGTTTTTTTTTTCTTCACCAAGAAAGTAGAAATGGAGACTAGAGAGATAATATAGCATTCAAGGCCCTTGGTGGGCATATAAGTTCATATGTCTATCACATAAAATAGATATGTTCCTCAAAATATTAAAAATTGGCATAGAATCTAGGTAGCCTCACTTCTTGGTAATTATCCAAATGCAAAAACATTAATATGAAGTGATGTCTGAATCCCCATGTTCACCATAGCATTATTTATAATAGAAAACAGTTGAAAACAACTTGAGTCCCTGACAAATGAGTGATACAGATAATTATGCATAACTGAATAATATTTATTTAGAAATAATGAAATTCTGCTATGTGCAACAACATAAAGTATAGTGTGCTTCTGACTAGCGAAATAAGTCAGAAGAAAATAGCATTATATGATTTCACTATATGTGGGAGGCAAAATGAATGAATTAAAGCAAACAAAGACTATTAGACTAGAAGAACAAAATAGTGATTAGCAGTAAAAGTGAGAAAGCAAAGTTAAGTTGGATAAAGGAGTCAACTTTTTGATGATGGTAAGAAATTAGCATCTGGGATAAACATAATGTAATATATACAGATATGATTTTATAAGACTGAATATCTAGACTTATAAAGTAACACTCGCCAATCTTATTTCTATCAAAAACAAAATATGGTTTAGTGCCAGAGAAATAGTACAATGGGTAGACAACTTGCATGTAGGTTGAATTTATCCTCAAGACCTCAGATGGTCCTGTAAGCTCTTCCAGGGATAACCATGAGCACAGTCAGGAAAAAATCTTGAAGTCAAAGTTCTTATGGCCTATGATCCCCTTCCCCAACTGTGTAATAAATTCTTTTGCATCTTCACCATGTTGATCACTATTAGGACCATGAGAGGACCCACTGTTCATCTCAAGCCTTTTACTTTATTGCCTAGTGTGGAACTTTTCCTGAAACATAATCTCCCCAGGAAGTGATAAATGATTAACCTAGAAAGCAGGGGGCCTTTTGACCCTCCAAAAGGCAACTCTGCAGGGTTCAGTCATCCATTTGCTTAGGAGACTCAGTTTTACAGTAGCTGAGGGCATGAAAGATCCCTGAGGTGCTGTGAGAAGGTACCAACACGGATTTTATCTCTAGAGTCAAAACATCTGGCTCCACATACTCTTTGTCTTCAAATCTGAAAGATTGCAGATGACTTATACCAAATCTCATTAAACTTCTTCATTCGTGCCTAAGTCACAAACAGCCCTGTGGAATAGCTGCCAGGTAGATGTAAATGGCAAAGATCTCAGCTATTCTTGGGAATGATCCACTACTTGCTTCAAGTCAAAAAGAAAGCATAAAATGGATAAAATAATCTAGAAGAGGCCATCAGGAGGAGTGAAAATTAGTTCTTGGTTTTCTCAAGCCAGGAGAAACATTTATCATCAACCACCAAAGCAGGAAATTATAACTGGTAGGAGTGAGTTGCCATTTGACATGAGCATCTCAATTGTTGCACACATAAACACATTTAGAAATGGTGTTCTGAAATGATCGGCATTGATTCCATTTTATTTTGATCATTTGATGTCACAGAATTCAAGACAACCAGAAATCAGCGTTCTTCATCACAGCCTTCACACTTCGCTATTGGAACATAAAGTGGATAGGAAATAAAAAACTCATGCATAAAGAAATTCACTCTAAGTAGAAAAACATACATCAAATGATTCATCTGGGTGATTTTTTTAAAAGTCAATATTGTATTTGTAGGCAATATTTCTTTACTGTTCTGCTTTCCAGAATTGACCCTTGTGTATTAAAGATTATCTATTGATCTGTAAAATAAGTTTTAAGCATTATTCTCTTGCCTTTGCATCCTGACAGAGTAATTCTCAGGCTGTTGATTTTGCTCTTTGGTATTCGATAAAGCATAATTTCATAACAGAAAATCTTTCACACAGCTGAATGAGCCCCACCCCCACCCTTCTTTCTGACAGTCATCTGTACTTGCAAGCCTGATGCACTACCTTAGAATGCCTGCCAATGACAGTCATGCCAACTCTAAGTTTTCCTCAAACCTGGGATAACTTCAGGCCACTCCCAACCATTTATATCATTTCTTCTCTTGACCTCCCCTAAATTCATCTTCTTCCCTTGGTTTGGTAGAATTAATGAAATTAGCTCTGATTATATATACGAAACCACATGCTATTACTATCATGATCAAGAAACAGAGTCAAGACCATAGAGACAGAACTGGGGAGCCAATGAGCCCCTAAGTTCCAGGGTCAACCCAGTATTTGTGCTGGGGTCCTGCCTCCTGCTTTCTCCTTGTTATGTGACTTCAGATAATTGGTTTCACTTTTTGTTTTTTAATTTTTATTGTGACCAATGTGAATTACAAATCTTTCATAGTTATATTTAAGGTACATAATGACAGTGAATTAGGGCTATTCCCACAACAGTGTAGTCCTCCCTATGCCCCTGTTACCAGCATGTATCCTATAGTTTCCTCCCTTGCTCCCCAGACTGCTAGTGTAACAGGTCCCCTTTGTATATAATTTGTTGTAGATCTTGATTCTGTTGTCATTGACTTTGGGTTTGGTATTTAGGCCTGATTGTTTTTTTTATTTCCATTTAATGTTCATGTGACTGTTTGCTCTTGGTACCATGAACTTCCCCCCCAACCCTCCAATTTATGAGGCAGAACAAGATGATTCAAGTTCTTTGGTTTTCTTGGGAAAGAAAAAAAAAGACTGGAAGGAGTCTGTCTAGGAGCTATCAATATCAATTTAAAAGAAGAAAGGAGAAATAAAAAAGCAACGACAGACACATAACAGCCATAGTAAACAACTACTAAATAACAACAAGAAAGGAAGAAACAAAAGAAAAAAAGGAAGTAGGGCTGGTATGGCAAGTTTTTGTGCTTTGTTTTGTTGTTTATTTTTTTGTTTTCTGTTTTTGGGGTTTTTTTTTTTTGTTTCTTTGTTTTATTAAGTATTTTCCCCCTTCAAATTTGGCTAGATAAATGTCGTCTTTGAAGAAAAATCTTTAATTGGGGTCGGCGAGGTGGCGCTAGAGGTAAGGTGTCTGCCTTGCAAGTGCTAGACAAGGAAAGAACTGCGGTTCAATCTCCATCTCCCGGCGTCCCATATGGTCCCCCAAGCCAGGGGCAATTTCTGAGCGCTTAGCCAGTAGTAACCCCTGAGCATCAAACGAGTGTGGCCCGAAAAACAAAACAAAAAAAAAAAAGAAAAAAGAAAAATCTTTAATAATTACATACATTTTGATGCTATTTTGGGGTTTGTTTATTAGTTTTTTTTTTAACTGAAACCCAACTACAGATATGTTTATAATCACAGTGCTTAAACAAAGACACTATTATGAGAAAAGAAATTAAAAATAAATCTTCAGTAAGCTTTCCTTTATTGCCTCTCTTCTTTTTCTTCTTTCTCTTCCTCTTCTTTGTCCTCCATTTCTTCCTCTTCTTTTTCTTCCTCCTCCTCTTCTTCATTTTCTCTTTCCTCTTCTTCTCCCTTCTTTCTCTTTTCTTGTCTTCTTTTTATTCTTCCTCTTTCTATTCCTTTTTTCTTCTTCTTCCACTACTTTCTCCTTTTCTTCCTCTTCTTCCCACTCCTCCACTTTTTTTTCTTCTTTCTTTTTATTCTTCTTCCTCTTCTCACACTTCGTCCAGCTCTTTTTCTTAATATTCTCTTTCTGAGTCTCTGGTACTCCAATGATTCCTATGTTGTTTTTGTTGAGTTTATCAAAGATTTCTATTTTCATTTGTTCACCATTTTTGAGTAGTTTATTCATTGTCTGATCATTTTCTTCAAGGTTCTTTGTCAATCTCTTCGGCTGTATGGAGTTGTTCTGCATCTCATCCTCTCTCTCACTGATCCCATCCTCAGCTGTTGTTACTCCTTTGCAGAGGTTTTTCATTGAGATGTTCATTTCATACCCTGAGTTTTTCAGACCTTTTATTTCAGTAGTAAGTTCTGTCATCATGGTCGATTCAGATCAATCTATGCTGACTTTGAGTTCTTTGAACATCCTCCATATTGATACTCTAAACTCCTTATCTCAAAAGTTTTTCAGATCATCTTCATTCTTTATTGTGTAGTGTTGTCATGCATTGTTTCCACCATTGTAACACTTTTTTAGAGACTTTTACTATGAGCTGTGCTGGGTTTGTGGGTTATGAGATGCTGGCTCCTCTGGCTCGACCTTATTGGGTAGGGCCCTTACCAGGTTTGGGTCCTAAAGATTATGTTTCATGGCATCTTCTTGGCTGTCTTGGGCAGAAAAGCAGACAAGGAACAAAACAGCAGTCTTTATAAGGCTCTCTGGGTTTGGACCCTGGAGATTGTGTTCCATGGCGTCTTCTTGGCTGTCTTGGGCAGAAAAGCCTGTTTGGGATTTTTTGTTTGTTTGTTGTTTGTTGATTGTTATATAGGCATGGTAAGTATTGGGGAAATTAGAAAGGGAATTTCCTTGGCATAAGAGTCACAGCGTTTCTTCACCCTTAAAGCATACTGTCATGGTTTCACTTCTAACTCTCAATTTCCCTTCCTGTAAGCAAAGATTAACACTGGCAATGTGCTTGTATTGTATCTTAGAAGTACTTAGAAGAGTGTTAGATAGTTGGCAAATTCTCAGTGAACATTAGCAATTCTAGTTAAATTTCTGATCCTAGAATATATTAGTTAACCTATATATTGGGCTAACTAGCCCCTTCCACTAATTAAAAATAATAATAAAATGATCAGACTTAAACACCAAACCCAAAGCCAATGACAACAGAATCGATACCCAATCTACAGCAAGCTAGACAAGAGGTGACCACTTATACTAGCAGCCCAGGGGGTAAGGGAGGGGGATATGGGATGCATACTGGGAACGGGGGTCATGGAAGTACAACTTTGGTGGTGGGAATTTCCCCAATTCAATGTCAATATGTACCTAAAATATTACTGTGAAAGATATGTAATCCACTTTGGTCAAAATAAAAATTATTACTATAAAAAAGAAAAAATAATAATAAAAAATACTACCCACTTTGGAAGACCACTTTTAAGAATTAGATTGATGATACTTCTCTTTTCAGTATTACTAAGGTTCTAAAGATCTCTTTATTTGTTGGGTCCAGAGTCTATTAGTTAGCAAAGGCAGATACACATCATTTGTGTTTCTCAAAGAATAGGCATAGTAAACTCTTGAAATCTCCAGCAAAGTATATCTGAAAAGACTGCATTACCCTGCAGAGTTCATTTGAATATTTCTCATCTGGCCTATAATGTTTATTTTCAACATTGGTGGTGCAGAAACTTCTCTGTTATCTCCATCAAAGTGAAGTCTAATTCTTCATATTACAGTTAGTTGAAGAAAGCTTCCCAGTTTAATATGAATTGACGATGGAATATGTTTGAATATAGTTCACTGTGTCTGAATCTCAATGCAATCAGAGTAGTAGGAAAAATAAACATGTACATATTCTATAAAAGTGACAATTTTCTGGTTTTAGGACATTCTCACAGAAATGTGCCATTACCCCTAAAATAGGATGATATATTAAATTCTAGGATGTTCAATAATTTTGACATTCTGTTGAAAACAACAGCAATAGTGGGGTTCCTTTGTAACTTTTGTTGGTCAGGTACATGGAGGAAAGAATTAACACCTTCCATTTCTCTCCCATCATTTTAATGTGAATTGTGCAATCAGTAAGGCCTCATTCATTCATTTTTTGCAACAATCATTTATTGAGGTCATAGTAAATCCCAGTTGTGTGTGTGTGTGTGTGTTTGATTATTGCATGCATGAGAAAGTGAAACAGATGATATCAACCCTTACTAAGCTTATTCTGGAGAATAAGGAAATAATGTTGAGTGATATTTGGTATTGACAATGATATGGTAAAAATAATAGGAAAAGTAGGGACAACATTCTTTTAAAGAATAATTGAGCAAAATTGGAGAGTCTTGAAAGACAGAGACTTTATTCCCAGGGCTTCATTCTTTTGATAAGAAGATTGTGGTTCAGAGGTGTTTGCCTACTCACATCTAGTGACCACCCCCCAAAACCTTCACTAGCTCCCCTAAGTAGATCCCACAAGAATCATCAAACAACATGCAAACAATACTTGACAGTAATCTCTGAAAATAAACATTACATCTCTAGAATTGACAATACTAGTCATGACTGAGATTATAGACCCACAACCTAGGGTTGGGCTAGTCAAGCAAAGATTCCTGAGCTAAAATTTAGCTATATCTTCCAGAGTAAATAGATTTTGTAAAGACCTAATTGAGGGAAAAGAATGTTTCTGTAAAAGAAATTTGTGCATAAATACATGGAGAATGTCAAAGGATCACTCCAACAGGCAGGGAAAGGAGAAGAACTAAGTTACAACTAAATTAAAGGTATATTCTGAGTGGATGACCATATTTAAGTGGCTTAGATTTGGTGAGATTGGTTTTAAAAAATTGAGCAGGGATTGCCTCCTAATACAAGAGTGTAATTTTTTAAGAACGACTTTTGATAAACTAGATGTTCAGCACCGGAGACAACTAAAGGAAAACAAAGACATGGTTATATGGTGGGGGGGCAGGGGGCACATTCCCAACAAGAATCAGTGACACATTAATTATCTATTACTCAGACATGGAGCCATAACAACACCTCAGAAGTGTTTGCCTACTCACATCTAGTGACCATCCCCCAAAGCCTCCCTCTCTTCACTAGCTCCTCTAAGCAGATCCCACAAGAATCATCAAACAACATGCAAACAATACTTGACAGTAATTCTATCCAGGCTAGAATTCATCTTACATGGAGACTGATTATTGGGGTACAAGGTGTTACTGCCTTCCTCGCTGTCTGTGCTCTAAGTAGCTAAGGATGTTGCCATGACTACAAAGATGTCTGGGCACAATGAAAATGATACAATAGCTTCTGTTATTAGCAATCTCTATAGCCAAGTGAGTGTTGCCTGTCACTATCAAATCTAGGAAAACATGGCCAGGTTTTCCTTCTGGAATATCTAAGCTCCTGATAAGACTCAACATCTCCATGAGATCTAAGGAGATCTAGGATGAGGTCCTAACAGGAGAGAAGGTGACATCATCATACTGATCCCCACAGAGCTTGGAATCATGCTCAGTTGATTTCTTTGGCCAAAGTTCAAGATCTGGGTCTGAGAAATAGAACAGTGAGTGGAGCACTTGCTTGCTTTGCATCCAGCTGACCAAAGTGATTCCTCCAAACCTCATCAGGATGGATCCTAGGTGCAGAACCTGGAGTTAGCCCCACAACTGTAGGATGTGGCCCCCAAACAAACAAAAGTCTAGGTTTTTTCCAACAGCAAGACAATGATTTGATCCATCACTTCATACCAAGAGGCTCAAGTATTTGCAGGGAAATTTGTATTTTTAAAAGTAGGTCTGAGAAAAGCAATCATAAACCCAGGAATTAGTAGCATCAATACTCCAGAACCAGAAATCAATTCCGAGAACAAGGAAATGTCTTGCTTGAGTCAAGTTGATGAATAGCCACCAACTCTTGTAGATTCTCTGTATTATCCTCCTTCAAGACCTGCCTCGCTCATCACCAGCAATCAGAGATACTGGAATCACCTTAATCAGCATCGTAATTGGAGGGAAAAAATGGATGGTACCAAGACCAGACAGTCATATGTCCATTTGGTGGAAATAAAAAATCATCAAACTTGAATATGAAATCCAAAGTCAACGACAACAGAAAGAGTACCCAATCTACATTAAGCTGTACATGGAGGGAACATTTGAACCAGCATTATGAGGGATAGAGGAAAGGGAAGTGGGATACATGCTGGGAACAGGGGTGAAGGGAGGAAAGCACTGGTGGTGGGAATGCCCCTTATTCATTATTACTATGTGCCTTAAATATCACTGTAAAAGACTTGTAATTCATTTTGCCCACAATAGAAAAAGAAAAAAAAGAAAAATATAGCAAAATAAAAAAATATAATTTCAAAAAGAAGGTTCAGAGTAAAACAAGTCCCAGATCAGCTGAGAAAAGTCAGCCCTGACTTCCAATTCATTGGTAATGTAAAGTAGCTAGTCAGTGGGAAGCTCGTCTCTCTATTCCTGCTTCTGCAAAATAGAGATAATCAAGCATACTTCCATCAATAAGTCCAACAAAGAAACTGGACTGCATGTCCACTGAGGTCTCTTCTAGCCTTTAAGTATCTGCTGACTAAACTGGGGTTTTCCATGATTTAGGCCCTCAGTGTTACTCTCTGTCCTTTGCATGTGCAACCCAAGATGAGGGGCCTTGAATAGAAAGAGCAATTCCCTTTGCAGTATAGGAAGAGATGGCATCTTACTTCTCAACTCAGTCTCAGCCTCCCCAAGATTCAGATTTACCCTAGAACTGGGCCCCTCTGGTACATCCAACAACTTAAACTCGCTCTGAGTTACTCTGCAATACTGCAGAACTCAAATCCAAAAGAGTCAGAAGAATTGGATCAAGTCAGGTCAAGGATACAATCTTTGGTGTCTGTCCTACCCAGGTGACATGGCAGGCTTGACAGAGGAGGAAGTGGCAGATGGCATCTCAGCTCTTGCCTGACTCAAGTCCTGAGAAGAGCATGAGCACATGGAGCAGTAGCAGGCAGGGAGCACCTATCAGGGGTCTCAAACTCGTGGCCCACGGGCCTCAAATGGCCCTCCGTACAACATTTTGTGGCCCTGTCCTAGAGGAATATTTTTTGTTCTGTTTTGTTTTAGTTGTCTGGATCACACACCCCAATGTTCAAGCCTTACTACTGACTTTGCACTCAAGGATCACCCCGACTTTGTCTCCTCCGGCCCCCAGGTAAATAGAGTTTGAGACCCCAGCGGGATGCTTCTTCCTCAACTGCATGCTCAGTGCTAGGAACCCGAGGGCCATTTTTACCTTCTAGACCCCTTAAGACTTACAGGAATCCTGGGGGAAGTGAGATCATTTGGGATGTGTGTCCCCGTCTCTTTTCAAGATACATCCCTTGAAAGCAGTGATGGGCTAGAGCAGGCCACAAAGGTGGTGGGCAGAGGAGACAAGTGAGGAAAAGCTTGTTACCCAGACTCTGTTTTCCTGCAGAGGGTAGAAGCAGCTTTTTACTTTCAGTTTGCCTCCAGAATCCCAATGCACAGATCTGCTGCTCTTATTCTTCCTTTTAGAGATCTCCAGCCATGAACCAGATGGGTTATTCCCTGCCTCAATGGGCCTTCTTCCCCTCATTGCCTTTATTCACCTCCTCTTCTATAAGCCAAGAACATTTGAAGCAAGGATAGGGTTATTAAAACCGGAACCCCCCCCCCCCCGCCAAAAAAAAAAAAACCGAACCTAAAATTTTTGACTGGCCCATCCAGGAAAATATTGCTTTCCCTAATGATGTCACTGCATCCTATGTTCACACCAAATCTGCTGGATCTAACATTGATGTCACCACCAGTCTCTACTAGTCACCAAAGCCAGGAAGGCATCTAATTAATCTGAGAACACCATTGAGATTAGGATCTGCACACAGCATAATGGGAGCCTGAGACTGAACCTCTCTATTTGGGTAGGGAGAACGGCACAGATACTGTTAGGGATGAAATATCTTGGGATATTCCCAAGTGTGAACAAATGTGCTGAGGAAAATTTTCTCTCCAGCTGACAGGGAAAAAAAATGCTAATGCCATTCAATCATGGGTTCCCTTCAGAAGACACCTCAAGAGAGAATACACTTCCCAACTTATTTGGATTCAAAGATGGCAGTTCTAGGAAAAGAAAACACAATTTTTTTTCTTTATTTAAAACCAAGCCTCCCAGCACTCCCCTGGCTTGGGAGAAAGTCTCCAGCATGTGATCTTCCCAACCCCCATGCCTGGCAACAGTTGCATAACCTCAGATTTTCTGATTAGTTCAGTGTGAAAATTTCTAATATCAGTCGTTGGCTTTAGATTGCTTCTTACAACGTGCAGTAATGGAATTCAGGGGTTACAAGGTAAGCATGGCCTCGGAGCGAAGCTGAATGGCTGCGTTTTTTGGGTGCGGGTCCTGGAGAGGTTACTGTCCTTGTTGTTCAGAGGCCGTCTCAGCAGAAAAGAGGCAGAAAAGAGGCAGAGCGCATGACCGGTGTTCTTTTAAAGTCTCTGGGTGCTCAATCACCCACCCAGCTCGATTGACCCCATGTGGGTCAGGTGGAGACATCTTACCGGGTGCGGGTCCTGGAGAGGTTCCTTGTTGTTTGGAGCCAGCTCAGCAGAAAAGAGGCAGAACGCATGGCTGGTGTTCTTTTAAAGTCTCTGGGTGCCCAATCACCCGGCTCAATTGGCCCCACGTGGGTGGAGACATCTTACCAGGTGCGGGTCCTGGAGAGGTTCCTTGTTGTTCGGAGCTGGCTCAGCAGAAAAAAGGCAGAAAAGAGAGAAAACATAATTTTTTAGAGACTGGAGAGATGGGAGAATGATGAGATAGAAGACAGAGGAGATGGGAGACTGGAGAGATTATATTTGGCAGCCTCCCCCCACCAATATTTACCCAATATGGTGTCTTTGGGTGAAGCTGACCCACACAAGTCCCATGGACACAGGTTCACTCATGAGGAAACCAGGGGCAAATGTCTTCTCCGTTATGAATGGTCAGTCCTAGGTCCCAACCTCCATCTCATTGGTAAAAGCTTGAAAGCAAGTAAACAGAATTATCTGCACCACCAGAAAAACAATGGATCACCATAGGACATGCTTATCTGTTTCAGAAAGTTATGAAGAAGAAATAAAAGGGGCAAATGTGATTTGAGTGGATGATATGGAAGTCCAAGGAGAAAGCCAGAAAGAGAGTACAGCAGTAAAGGTGCTTAACTGACATGCAGCTAAGATAGAAACAAGCCATGATACCCCATATGATACCCCAAACCAAGTACTACCAGAAGAAACCCCTGAGAGCAACAGGATATAGCCCCAAAGCCAACTGAGCAGATAGTTCAACACAATAACAAGAATTTGGAATGATCCAAGACACTGCTGGACAAGAGCGGGTACTGATCAAGAACTGGCATTTGATATTAATTTTGTTTTATAAAAGCCCATAAGAGGTTTCCTGATGGTTGCATTTGACAGACAATTAGATGCTTGAGTGAAATGTTGACTGAATTATGTGACTTCCAAAACAATAAATGAGAAGTAATTTTAGACAATGCAGTAGTACAGGAGGCTCAAGCATGTGGCCAACTCCAGGATGATTCCCTGGCACCACAGTGATCTGTCAGAACCAGTAGGGGTAACTCCTCAGCAGGAAGAGTAACTGTTTCTTATTGGGAACGACCCCCAAATCAAAAGAAAAAATGTTTTTTGATCATGAAATGAATAGCTATGAGATATCTACAATACACCCAGTCCTACACAGTGATGTGTTTTATACAACTCTTCTCTTCTTACAAACATTAAAAATAAAAAAAAAACAACATGAGAACATGAGAATCATTCTTTTACCAAATTAGAATGAGGACTTTGAATTTCAGATCTTGGCAAAAAACGCTTGAGATCAAGAATCTCTGACTCCAGCCCACCCCAGGTGTGCTTCCTGCTTTCTGGCACCCCTGGAGCCAGGGAGATATGAATATGGCCAGTTCACACCTTATTGGAACTCTTCTGTAGAGGAAGCCTCATGCCCCTTTACCCGGAGGATTGGGAAACACTGATCTGGAAGCGACGTGGAAGCCCACTGGAAATAATTCACACAGGTTAGGGAGATAAAACAGGTTCAGGAACTTTCACCACAAACTCTCTACAAACAGGCAATGGGCAGACAGTCTAGCCGTGAGACAAAAAACCGGAAGAAGTGTCTCTGACAGGAAGTCTTTACTGGGAAGGCTAGAACTACCCCCATGGGGTAGGTGGAAGGGGGCCAATGCAGAGATACTTCTTGCCCAGGTGGGACAAGCACATTCAAAGAAAAATTATCCTGACTTCCACCAGAGTCATCAATCATTCAGGCTAAGTTCTGGTGCATATAAGAAAAGTATTTGTAAATAATTCACATTAGAAATGAGTTGTAGAAAGGCTGAAGAGTATAGTTAAAATATTAATTCTTTTGAGACTCATTTAAAAGTAATTACTTGCCACAGATATATCATTAAAGTTATTCTAATATCAGCAGCCAAGAAGGTCCCCAATGGTGGATATTTGGCAAAGCTGTTTGCAGCAAGTCAAAGGTGTTGTGTCTGGATTCTTTACATCCTTTCTGTAGCCAGAGTAACAGTGTAATAGTGGAACATCACTGAGAGATACAGGACCAGAGTTTCAGGACCACTGCTTCTTTTTTCTAGCAGCCAAATTAATGGACAAGTTTGAAGCCTCAGTTTCCTTTTCTACAATATGGAACTAGAAAAAGCCTCTTCTCCTGGAATATTTATGGGCTAAATCAAATGGCATCACAAAAAGAAACAGCTGTATAATGATACCTCACAAATGGGTAAGGAATTGGTTCATCTTCCTGGTCTATTTTTTTTCTGGTTCAGATTTGAAATTTGGGGATGCTAACATTCTTCAGTTTGTTGCATTTGCCAGTGAGCTCAAAGACCTCAGAGAAACATTTTACTGACTGGATTACCAACTCCTAAATAGAACTCAGAGAAAGGGATAAGGATTCCCATGGAAGAGAAAAATTTAAAGGACAAAGTTTAGAAAAAGGATGTGTAGTTTCTATGCTTGGAATGTCTTTCTGGATCTCTGTATCTGGTTGACATTGAAGTTATCCAAACTCTGGTATGAGTATTAAATCACTGGCCATGAAATTGAGTCAATCTCAAGACCTTCCTACTCACCCAGAAGTTGGGGATAGGGAAGTTAGTGGGTGAAAATTTCAACCTTTCAATAATAAGGTTGGTTTCCTTGGCAACCAGTCCCACAGGGGCTTTCTAAAAGTTGCCTGAGTTACATATCAAAAGACATCTTTTCTGTTCTCCTCGCTAAGAAAATTCCAAGGTTTTTGGAACTCTGTGTCTGGAAAGGTAGGTAAGACCAATAAATATATTATATACATATGATAAATCACAATATAACATATATGTAGAAGAACTTGTAACACCGTTGTGCCCATTTTCAGAGGGATGGAAGCAGCTGCTTAGCAATTGGAAATTTTCACAAAGAATTACAATAGTGAGCCAAAGAGTAAGAAATATGTGGACTTCCGGGGATAGAGCAATAGAGCAGCAAGTATTGGGCACTTGTCTTGCATGTGGTTGACCAAGGCATGAACCTCAGCACCCCATATGAAACCCCACACACACTTCCAGAAGTGATTCCTGAGCAGAGTCAAGAAGAAGCGCTGAACTCTTCTGAATATGACACCCTAAAGCTCTTCTAGAAGAAAACAGATGGGCACAAATTCTAAGTTTAGCCTGTTTGTTGTCTGGAGCTTTGGAAATTACTGAGATCTTAGCTGAGCTTTCTCATTTCTAACTTGAGGGTGGTACCTGTCTTCAAAGGTGGAGGAGAAGAAGAAATAAAATAATCAATGTTAAGAGCTTGATGAGATGCCTGATCCTTAGGAAGTGTTCAATAAAGCTAACTCTCGTTATTATTAATCTTTTACCTATTTCCAGAGCAGAACAACACAGATCTATGAACATTTCCGTCTGGCAGTCCTTCAAATTCTTAGCACTCTATTTCCAGGCCAAATATCTCTTGACTCTACATCATTCAGGAAAAAAGTCATCCTGCTTTCATACAAAGAAAGTTAACTTTAAAAAAAAAATTAAAGCTGAGTAAAAATAAGCTCTTACATTTTCATTTGTCGTGTTATATAACATCTGAAACGGCACAGAAAAAAATTGGGGGTTTCACTAAATATAATAGAAGGAGAAAAAAAAAGAGCCAAGCCTCAGAGGATGTGCTTCATTATTTTCAGTTTTTGGTTGAACACTGAGAAATGCATTTTCCGGGTCATATCAATACTAGGTTATGTGGCTGTCAAAGCTAAGACAAGAAGTTTGCTAAAATAACTAGTTCCACCAGAGGAAGCTGCTGTAGCTCATACATGCCCTGAGCTTGTCCTGTTTAAGTGTTTAATCCCATACTTCATAGAATACTTGCACAAAAATTCAGCTAGTAAACTATGTTCCCTAATATATTTTCCTTATATTTTCTTTTATTTTAATTAGAATAATATCTTTATTTAAGCACCATGATTACAAACAAATTTGTAGTTGGATTTCAGTCAGGAAAAATATATCCCTCTTTACCAGTGCAACCTTCCCACCACCAATGTCTCCCATCTCCTTCCTCCCCTACCCCTTCCTGTCTTCAAGACAGGTATTCTATATCTCTTACTCACAATCATTGTCATATCGTTGTTAATGGAGTTATTTCAATAATAAGATCAATGAGGCGAACTTCAGGATAATCAGACAGCTGTTGTACCTTTAGATGTCAAGTAAACATTAAAACCAGTGAAGGAACATTTAAGGTTGAAAATGGTTTTCCTTGTTCTTCAAATATGCCTTCAGAGCTTCCATTAATGAAATACATTATATTCAACAATTAACCATTCTTCATGATTTTTAACATACCATCTCCAGAGCATCAATTTCTTTCAAACACAGTCTAATTCCTCCTCATTAACTTTCCCCATTGAGGTTTATGTCAACTTTTCCTTAATGAGAAAATATTCTCATTAAGGAAAATAGCTTCTCATTTGAAAATAGCTACTTTTCTAAAAGTCAATCACATAGGAAAAGGCAACAAATGTGAATCTCGTGAATGTATGTAAAAAATCTGGACATTATCTTCAATAATTTTCCCATCTTTTGTCATTTCCATTGAGCTGGCCAACCAGTCTCTAGGTGATTGGGTTCATATGTAGGAGCAGAACTTTAGGGAATAAATCTATGAAGACAGTTAGTGGATGGAGATTTATTAGAGAAAGAAGAAAGAGATTAGAGGAATCAGGCACTGGGGAGCTGGGAAAGTCAATTGTGACTTTTCTCATTTCAACAGGGCATAAGGAGCTTTTTTTCTTTTTTCTTTTTTTGACAATATTTTTAAATTTTTTTAATCAAAACATCATGGTTACAGGTTATTCATATTAGGTTTGTGTTTTCCACAGATACCCATGCTCACATCCACCAATGTGTATTTCCTTTCACCAATGCCAATAGTTTCCCTCTCACCCTCCCTCATTCCCTCTTCCCTATCACCCACTTCCACCACCTGCTTCTATCTCTCTTTCTCTCTCTCTTTCTCATTCTCTCTCCATTTTGACACTATGGTTTGAATTACTGTTAATGAAGGGTAATATGCATGTTCCTTTCATAGTAGACCTTTCTCTAACGGTACTCTCTTCTCTTTGTGGAAAGCTTCCTACTATGGACTGATCCTCCTAATTCTCATCTCTGTTGTCCATAGGTATTGTTACAATACTGTCCTTTATTTTCCTTATATCCCACAGATGAGTGAAATTATTCTGTCTTTTCCCTCTGAGTTATTTCACTAAGTATAATAATCTCCATGCCTATCCATGTATAAGCAAATTTCATTATTTCAGTTTTCCTATTGGCTGCATAGTTGTCATATTGTGTCAGTGGTCCTCAAACTACGGCTCTCGGGCCACATACTGTATTTGTTCCCATTTTGTTTCTTCACTTCAAAATAAGATGTGCATAGGAATTTGTTCATAGTTTTTGTTTTTACTATAGTCCAGCCTCCGACGATCTGAGGAACAATGAACTGGCCCCCTGTTTAAAAAATTTGAGGACCCCTGTAAGATGTACTATACTTCTTTAGTCACTCATCTGTTTTCAGGCACCTGGATCGTTTCCATATTCAGGCTACTGTAAATAGTGCTGCCAATAAACAAAGGAGGGCAGACGGCGTTTTTGTATTGTGTATTTGTGTTCTTAGGATATATCCCTAGGAGTTCTATTGCTGGATCATAAAGAAGATCTATCTCCAGGAGGTTTTGATGAATATAAATATTGTTTCCCAGAAAGACTGCACTAGATGGCATTTCCACCAACACTGAATGAGAGTTGCTTTCTCCCCCAACATTCATGCCAACACTGGTTGTTCTTGTTCTTAGTGATGCAGGCCAATTTCTGTGGTATGAGATACCTCACTTTTTTAGTTTTTGTTTTTGTTTTTTTGCACTTCCCTGGTGATTAGTAATGGGGATCATTTGTTCATTTGCCTTCTGTCAATCTGTATTTCTTCTATGGGTAAATGTCGGTTTATTTTTTCTCCTCCATTTTTTTGGTGGTGTTAGATTTGTTTTTCTTAAGTTCTATCAGTACCTAATATATATTAGATATTAACACTTTATCAGATGGGCATTGGGTGAATAATTTCTCCCATTCTATGGTAGCCTTTGTATTCTAGTCACTGTTTCCTATGTAGTTCGTATTGGGAGTGTTTCTGTTTCTTCAATTTCCTGGGATACCCTGAAAAGGATTGACAGTATGTCCTCTTTAAAGATTTGAAAGATTCACTAGTGAATCCATTTGGACCTGCGCTTTTGCTGTTAGGATGGCTTTTTATTACCATTTTAACTTCCTCAATAGTAGCAGTTCTGTTCAGATATTCTAGATCATCTTGGCTCAATCTTTGTAGATTATAAAAATTCAATAATATAATCATTTCTTGCAGATTCTCTCATTTTGTGGCATAAGTTTATCAAGTAATTTCTGATTTCCTTTGAATTTATGCAGTATCTATAATGGCCTCATCTTTTTCATTTCTAATTCAGGTTATTATGTTTCTCTCTATTTCTTTTTTTGTGAGTCTTGTCAGTGGTTCATCGATCTTATTTTTTCAAAGAACCAATTTTCACTTTCAATGATGTCATGGATTGCTTTTTGGATGTCCAGTTCATTTCTGCTTTGAGATTTATTTTATTCCCTCTGCTTATTTTTGTTTAATTTTTATTAAAAATTTTCCAATTTTTAAGCTGTGCCATTATATTTTTATGGATGCTTTTTCCTTCTGGTGAATGCTTGAAAAACTATAAAATTTCCTCTTAATACCACTTTTGCTATGTCCCATTCATACTTATCATATGTGTCATAATTTTCATTTGTTTCCAGGAATTTTTTGATTCTTCTTTGATTTCATCTCTAACCCACTTGCTGTTCAGTAGTGAGATGTTTAATTTCCAGGTGTAAAGTTTTTTCTATATCTATTTGTAATTCACTTCTAATTTTAGTGCATGATGATCTGAGAAGGTAGTTGACACTATCTCTATAGTCGATTTTATGGAGGTACGTTTTGTGGTCAAGCTTGTTTTCTATCATGGAGAATGTCCTAGGTGCACTGGAGAGAAGAATATGTGTTCTGTTTTACGGAGATGGAAATATATGCCACTCTTCTATTTCTTCCTTCAGAGTCAGTATATATTTGTGAATTTTTAGCCTAATTGACTTGTATAGGGGTGACAGAGTAGTGTTAAAGTCTCCCACTATTATTGATACTGATGTATTTCTTCAAATCAACAATAATAGTTTTAACTATTTTGCTGACCCGTAATTGAGTGCATATATATTTAAGAATGTGATTTCTTCCTATTGTACATATTCCTTGATTATCATCTTTAGATTGCTTTGTGTGCTGCTAAGAAATATTAAGTATTACAATCTGGGGACTTGAGGGACAGAGTAATTGTACCTGGGTTCTGTTTTATTTTTCTTAATGTTCTTTGGCTAAAAGTTCAAAGTTAAGATATCAGCAATGGGACTACTGAGAATTCTGTTTATGGTAATTGTCCTTCCACTGTAACTTTACCTTGTCCTCTTTCTTTGCATATTTGTTTAAATATTAAAAAAATTTTAAAAATAAACTGTTTTTGACAGTTTATGACAGAATGATTTTTAAAAAGAAGAAAAAAATAAAGAGAATAAATAAAAAAAGAAATATCTCAGTCTGATCAACTTTTAAAGGTTAACATTGTGTTGTTTGATATAATGTGGCCACACTGCCTTTTTAAAAGAGTTGTTTGCTTGAATCATTGTCCTCCAACCCTTGACTTTGAGTATACGTTTGCTCTGACTATTCAGATGTTTCTTGCAGTCAGAAAAATGTCAAATTCAACATTTTGATCTATTTTGCAATTTGTGTCTTTTAGTTGGTAAAGTTAGTTAATTAATGTTGAGAGAGATTATTTTCATGGGATTGTCATCTTTCTGGAAGAGGTTGGTAAGTTTGTTGGCTGTGCCTTGCCTTCAAGTAAACACTTTAGCTCTTCTTTTAAGTTTGTTTTTGAGTCTGTAAATTTCTGAGCTGTTATCTATCTGTGAAGCTGTGTATATTTTCCTTAAAACCTAAATTAAAGTCTGTCTAAATTTGTCAAAGCAATCATTTTATTAAATTTTGGCCCTATAGTTCACCACTGCTTTTGAGCCTTGAGAGTTGTTTGTTGATAGTTGCAGTTGATAATTGTACTGTAAATCTTAAGGATGCGTCTTTGTATATAATTTTCCTTTTTGATCTTGCTGTTTTCAGTATTCTTCCTCTATCTGTAGTTTTATTTTTCATTATGCCTAGGATGTGCCATGGGTGCTTTTCTTTGGGTCTCTCTTCGCTGGCACTCTTTAGGTATCCAGGATGTGGTTTTAGGTATGTAGCTATTGATTTTTCATTGAGGTTTTCTTCCTGGGTCTCTGGAACCCTAATAGTTTTTATACTTTTTTCTATTGACTTTATCCCAGAGTTCTATTATCAAATGTTCACTTTCTTTGAGAATTTCCCATCATATCCATCATATTCTGTTGTATGGACGTCTTATGTAGCTCATCTTCAACTGTGCTGATTCTTTCCTCAGTGGCTTTTAATGTGCTGGTGAGGCTCTCCAGTGAGGTTTTCATTTCACCTACTATGTTGTGTAAGCCTGATATTTCTGTTTGAAGTTTTCTCATTTCTATTCCTAATTAGAGATGTCATGCAGGTGGCGGTATTCTGGTGATCCAGAACCAGCATCTTCAGTCATAAAGTATGTGAGGATTCTGCATAGTTTTCCCATTGTGAACTTTGTTGTATGGCACTATTATATGTCGTAATGCAGCTCCTGGACTGGAAGAAATGTGCAGCTGCTGATCAAAACTTTTTTCCCAAAATTAAGCCCATGGGCTCTTGAGTCTGGGTTCATATACCTCTGTTCGATTGAAACTGGCATTTTGAGGAGGTGGTGTCTGTTATGACTAAAACTGCTAAGAATTTTCTTAGATCAGTTTTTTAAATAGTATCTTTAAGCACCATGATTACAAACATGTTTGTAGTTGGGTTCCAGTCATAAAAAGTACACCCCTTCACCAGTGCAAACTTCCTGCTACCAAAGTCCCTCATCTCCCTTGTGGCCCACCCCTACCTGTATATGAGACAGGGTTTATATAACTCTCACTCGATACCATTGTCATGATAGTTGTTAGTGTAGTTATTTCTCTAACTGCACACATCACTTTTTGCAGTAAGCTTCACATCGTGGATGAATCCTTCCAATACTCATCTCTATTATTTCTATGTATTATTACAATATTTTCTTTTATTTTTCATAAATTCCACAGAAGAGTTAGAACATTTTGTGTCCATCTCCCTCTGACATATTTTACTCAGCATATAGTTTCCATGTCCATTCATATATAGGAAGATTTTATAACTTCATTTTTCTGACAGCTACATAGTATTCCATTGTGTATATGTACCACAGTTTTTTTTTTTTTAGCCACTCATCTTTTATCAAACATCTGGGCTGTTTTCAGATTCTGGCTATTGATAATAGACCTACAAGGAACATTTGCAAAGGATATTTTTGAATTGTGCTTTTATGTTCCTAGGGTATATCCTAGGAGTTGTATAGCTGGATCATATGGGAGCTCAATTTCCAGTTCTTTGAGGAAGCTCCATATTATTTTCTATAAAGGCTGAACTAGACAGCATTCCCATCAGCAGTGATTGAGAATTACTTTCTCCCCACATCCCCAACAGTACTGATTATTCCTGTGCTTTGTGATGTGTGCCAATCTTTCTGGTACCTCATAGTTGTTTTTATTTGTGTCTCCATAATGATTAGTGATGTGGAGCATTTTTCATGTGCCTTTTGACCATTTGCATTTCTTCTTTGAGGAAGTGTATGTTCATTTCTTCTCCCCAGTTTTTTAACAAACTGTTAATCTAAGATCTGGCCACCCTCTATGGTCACTCTTTCTGGTCTCACACACCTCAGCTGAATTTAAACTGGGACTTTTTCCCCAAATTCCTCCCACAACCAAAAGGCCTGTTGCAATATCTGGGTTTCCATACCTTAGTTTGTTTGAAACTTGTGCTTTTTGAATCTAAACTCTGGCCACCATCTATAATCACTCCTGCTAATCTCACCTCAAGAAGGAATATGGAGATGTAAGGGGAAAATTAAAAACCTGCCAGCTCATGAAACATCTAGAACTTTTATGCTGAAGATAACTAGAAAAAATTCAAGCAGGATGCAGGTCTTAGGAAATAAGGAGAGCCAAAGCAATGGTGCAGCAGGTAAGGTGCTTATCTTCTATTTCTGACTTGAATTTGAACCCACTGTTCCTCAAGCCCACCAGCAGTAAATCCCAAGTGCAAAGTAAGGAATAAGCCCTGAGTTTTACTTAGTGTATTCCCCCAAACAAACGAATAAAACAAGAAGAGTCTCAGTGATGCAGATGTAGTACAAGACTGGAGCCAATCCACAGTGGTAACTGTTCAAGGACATGGAGTTGTCCTAGCATTTTCTTGTGCAAGAAAATGAATGGTATAAATTCTGGAAACTTCAATTAACTCTTTAAGATTATACCTCTTAAAGTGTGGAGTAGCCACGATTTAGATTGAGAGCCTGAGGAACAGATATGCCCCCTACATCTGTTCCTCTATCTGTACTCTATATCCTGTCTGCATAAAGACTAATAAAGAAGATTAAGTCCAACCAGAATCTGTAGCAAGGCTGATAGGTCTGATTCCTTAAAAAATTCTGTCATAAGTTCATTAAATTCCCCTTGATTGCTAAGAGCTGGTTTCCATGGAGACCAGGCAAATCTGAATTCTATTAAAGCAAATATGAGTTAGATAGTTCTCATTTTAAAGACTTGAGAATTGGGAATAAGAAAACCAGGCTCTCATCTATTGTCCCACATAATTCTTTCTACAAAATTGTTTTAAAAAGCAAAAGTAGACTAAAAATTTAACTCAAATGAACTGGTCAGTCTCATCCATATAATGATAGAAAAGAAACTTAAATCTTGGACCCAACTCTAAGTTGAGTATTCTTTGCACTAAGACACAGCTTCTTATTCATCTAATTCCAGAACTGTGGTTTTACTCTTAGTTGAAAAATTTTATAAATCTGAAAGCATGCTTTATCATTTTCATAATAGCAATCATCTATATACAATGCAAATAGCCAACCAATAAGTATCTCTAGTTAACTGACATCTCAATATCACAAGTGTTTAAAATAAGTGATCTTTTCACATATTAAATTAAGACTAGTCTAATTCCTTCATTTTATCCATCACTGAGCAAATAAGTTATCCAAGAGCAGGATGGGATAAGAACTTAATTTTTTACAGGAAACTACAATATGTAATTAAAGAATCAAAACTAATTTAAATGAAGTAAAATTAGGTACAAATTCTATGTTGTGCTAAAAAAGGGAGTTCAAACGTTGACTTCTAGGAAGTCAATAATAAATCCCAAAATTAAACACAAAGCTGGTTACATCCTCTCCCTGTGTCAAATGTACCTACTGCATCTTTGTGGGCCATTCAGACCATACTTGAGCTCTGCTCCTGATTCAGTTCCCAAACTAGAAGTAAAAGTTGGTTTTTATAGTCTTCAATTTGTTTCTTCCCTTCATGAGGTCTTTACAAGTGTACCAGAATAACCAATTTAATTATTGGTTATCATATATGATAGAGGTCTCTCATTCTTCATGGTTGTCAATCATTACTCATCTCTTGATCTGGTCACTATTTTGAAGTCTTGGTAAAATGGTACAGTGGAAATGTGGGCAAGTTATGCCCTTTTCCTTTCCTTTTCAGTATCCAAAAGTGATTTCATAGCAAGCCCAGACTTCTATACCTAGTTTTAAAGGTGGCTAAGACAATTTCTCTACCTTCTCCTTTGTTTTATTTTCTCTATTCTGCAGTTCACAAACCCTTTATGAGATCCAGTATTCAAGATTTTTTCATTTATATTGTCATATAAAATTTTGTCTTATCAAAAACTCTGGAGGGCTGGGAATAAAATAAATACTTTTTAATTACTTTATTTAAACATTTGGTTACAAGGTTGTTCAAAATAGAGTTGCTTTTTCCCACAATGGCAGTTGGTTTATGATTTTTAGTCATACAATGTCCAACACCAGTGCACATTTCCTGCCACTGATGTCCCCCAAATTTTCCCCCTGCCTGCCTCTATGGCAGACACTCAGAATGCAAAGCTATTACTGAGAAGGGAGACCTGTATACCTGATATTTTTCTTTTGAAGATCTATTTACAGAACTTAAATTTGCTGACATTTTCCTCTCCAGCCTTTACCTGTTCTTTTCAGATAAACTGGTCGAGTGAATCAAACTAGTTTTACAGTAAATTGTTAATAGACCAAAAAAGCCAGTGGTGACAAAGAAATCCCCAATCCCACCTCCCTGCACAGCTGATTACCCACTTCCAACCTCTCTTAGACATGAATTTATTGACCAAAGGGGACAAATGAATTGAAAACTAAGTGTTAATCTGAACTTTATTTCCTGAGTTATCTTGGGGTTAGAGAGAGTTTCAGCTATAGTGTTATCACCAGCAATCTATCTCACTAGAAGGTCACTAGATCTTTTAAAGTGTCTTAAACTCTGCACTACTGGAATAATTTTTGCCTATTTTCCCTTAGCTATGTAATTTTTTTCTATAAAGTCCAAATAGTTCAATGTGCACCTATCAACATTTATTATAGTAACCTCATACAAAGAATGATGTTGGAAGCTCATGCTGTAGTTATTAAATAATGTACTCAAATAATTCTCTTTGAATATCGTGAATTTAGGGTTGCAGAAGCAATTTAGGTGTAAGAGGTACATAGTTTGGCAGTTTAAAGACTATTTCCATTCCATTTCAATTCCCTGAGGGCCACCAGGTGTAGTGCACTGCAGAGAAAGGGATACCAGCACCACTTGTGAGAACTCTGGAGGTCTTCACACCTGCCTGGGCATCCCTAGTCGCTGTACCACTACTTACTGACCACAAACAGCATCAGAGCACTAGAGCTGAGCACTGACCTTTCTGGCCCAACTGACTGAGCATCAATATGACTAGCACCCAGGCCTCCTGAAAGTTGCTTGGGAATCACTTCCACTCCCATTCATTCATGGAAGAGAATAAATGGTTGCCTCCTAGGATTTTATAAAGTATATTTCTCATTAACTAAAGCAGACTTCTGTGTTATATCTGCCTAGCCACTATGCCAACATTGAGTTGAAAGACAAAAACAAAAGGCTGGAGAGATAGTACTTTAGGTATGGCTTTTGCCTTGCACCGAGCTGAACTGGGCTTGACCCCCAGTATCCCATGTGGTTCC